>JXOV01019250.1:0-33791 GCA_001014945.1 Clogmia albipunctata | reverse complement strand
AGGTGGAAACCATCGTCACTTGCCAAGGGTGACATCACCAACTCAAAATCATCAATCCACTTTTCAATCATATACGAATCGTCCCCACTGAACTTCGCAATTGCGCCCTCAATATCGGAAAAGCAATATTTTCTATGATGGCTCTCGGTTTTCCGGTCACACAGTTCCTTCTCGATTTCAATAATCTCCTTTCGCATTTTTGCCATCTTCAACTGTCTCTCCAGATTCACAAACTCGTTACCATTTTGTGAAATTTCGATCGGCTTTTCTACATTTGACACCAACGTGCCATTTGTTTGAGGAATTTCGGCCGGCTTTGCCTCCTCTTTTAACTTTTCGCAATGTTTTTTATATTTTTCCTGCAGTTGGCCTAAAGTTTCTGCAAATTTGAACTCAATATTTGCCGATTGCAGCTCTTTAATCAGCTGCAACTTGGTTAATTTCTTGAAATCGGACATCTCAAAATTGTTCTCGACTTCCGGTATAAAACGTGCTTTTCACAATTTTATTTTCTCAAATAGTTCAATTTTGGGTTAATTTCTTATCACCCCACACCTGAAAGATGTTACAGGTCCTTTTCGTAACGAAATTACTTCGCAATCACAACAATAAACGGGATTTCTACTTCAACACAATTTATTTCGGCACAATCGGTTTGACAATCACAATGACAATTAATTGACAAGTCTCTTCTTACAAATAATAATAATAATTCAAATTGAAATGACCGTTACCTACAACATTTTATAGTTTTAATCCAGTCTTAATCCATATTTTTCTTTCTTTTTNATTCAAATTGAAATGACCGTTACCTACAACAATAATTAATTTCTTTTTAGTAGGAACAATTACGTAATTACTGATTGCATCAATTAGTTTTGTAGTATGGCACTAATATTAGTTTCTTAAAATTAAATAAATAGTCGACTTCCTACTTGAAAATATATTGTATACTATTACATTTAAAATACGTATTTAAAAAATTAATTTCAAAAATTTATAAATTCATTAAAAACTCAAATTTAGTTAAGCAAATCGAGAAAATAGTTATTTAATGTCGACGTCTAATTTATCTTGATACTACAATCGAACTCCTGTCTTGGCTTAAGTTAAATGTGTTTTTTTTAAATTTCGACATATAACTTGCTGTTCTATTGATTCAATAAAGACTTTCGTATTGAAACATTCGACATACTACAAAATATGGATAAGCTTATAGTTAAGCTATCAGTGCAGGAACAAAACACCCTTGGAACATTTGTACATGATTTACGAGTATATGTGTGAATCAGCTGACAACTCAAACAACCTGGAATAAAACTAACAACAAACTCATCTTCTAAAGCGTCCAGAACTATACTGCCGTAGTGTGTGGTCGTGAATGGCGGGTACAATAAACACTTTACCTATCCCATCGTATATCTTCTCATGATGGTTTACTAGAATCTTTAAATTAAAATACTTTATCAATAGCAACAATTTAGTTAGAGACAGAAATTGTGTTAGGGAGGGAGAGCCAGCACACCATGTACATAAAGATTTAATACAATTTAGACAAGTAATACTCGTTACTCTACATTTAAATGTTTCAATAGACAATTTCCATCGTCGGCTACGTCTTTTACCGGGCATCATTTTCTTAAAGCTAATCTTTCAAATATCGTGAAACAAAAATAACCTTTTGCTATGCGAATTAGTCCAACTATTAAATACCGATAAACTTTATAAAGATTAGTAATATCCAAAGTTTTATTACAACACATGCGATGAAATGTTCTATTTCTTTATTATTATCAATTTCGTTAATATGATTCGCATTTTGTTGACCCACATTCGGAGCGATTTGGTCAATCCGGACACGATGTGTCACCACCTCATTACTTCAATCGGATTCTCCCTCCTAATAGCATTAAGTAAGATGACGAGGTGTGTGTTATTTATTATGTAATTTAACCTGGATATGAGTACAAAGAGGAGACGGAGAAAAGACGAGCCGAAATGGATGTGAGGAACGATTTAATATAAATAATAACATTGGAGCCTTCGCCTCTCCTCTTCCGTCCGTCCAGTTCCTCTGTGTCGTTTTTCGACCACCGGAATTATAATGGGCAGCACCGGTTTACGTGGCTCGTTCTTGTTTTCCTCATTTTTATTATTTCATTACCTTGCCTTCTTATTTGTCTCCGCGCCGCTTTCTGGACTGTGCCGCCGTGTGTTTAATATTGAGAATACTATATTCCTTCACCTCTCCTCGGTCCAAAGCAAAGTGCCATCAGTTCACCGTAAATTCAATTCAGGTAGCCAATTCCACTGCCAGTATATTTTTTATTATTTGTATTATTTACTCATTCTCCATTTGTTTATTTTTGTTTTTATGCCCATAATATTCGTATTTTTTTTTATTTATTTATTTGTTACTCACAATCTGATTTGGTTCTTTCTCTGGAATATAAATGTACAACTATAAAATGACAACAAGTCATGATGATGGTGACTGGTTGGTGGGTATGACGGAGCAGATAGTAGCTGCTGCTCTGGCTCTGCTACACTTTGATCGAATGATTGTATAAGAGAAATGAAGAATGAGATGAAAAAACTCGAGCCAATTCAAAGAATTTCCTATGAGACAAACTACGAGTTTTAGGAAATGAGGGTAGACATTGCCGACTGTAAACACACATGGCTGGCTGGCTTCATCAGGAAGGTTCTGTTTTTGGAATTAGCGACATCATAAGAAATCCGAGAATTCTTGTACTTTTATAAGATTATGTTGGAAATAGTCATTATCTTAAAATAAACGAACAATAATTAATCGTAATTCATACAATAAAGTCGATAAGTAAAGCATATAGCTTCTGTAATGGCTTTATTGCTGTTTGTGATAGCAAATATTTTATTGAATGTTTTGTGCTGATTGCAATTATTCCTGGGAACGGCAAAGTCAATATATGCAGGTTATTCGGAATCGAGTGGAATAATGGCAAATGGAGTGGAATAAGTGCCAGACACACACGGCTCATGGAATATTCATTGAATTTTACTGATATTTCATTTCCAAAAATTGCCGACGAATCATTGGAAATCGACGACAGAGAACACCTTAAGTGTTTAAAGATGAGTTCAGTTTGGAGTTTGGACTATTATTGATGACACAGCGCGCGTCTCCGGGGATCCAATTATAAAAATTCCTCACTCCAAATTGATTCCAGGTACGAGACTACCACGTTAAATTGCAAATTAATGATTGACGTCAAAGACCCATAAACCGGCTCGTTGACTGTGTAATTAACAGAGAGGTAGACTTTGCCGCTTGTGCTGCTGCTGCTTCTGATGGCCCCAGTGTGCAGTAATAAGGCCGTCATCATCATCATCTCCTCCCCCCGCCGTAATCATCCCTCACAATATCGAGAAACTGGAGCAATCTATATTTTGTCCTCTTCAGTCGGAATGCCGATCATAATAAACGATTTGTAATTGAATTACCCAAACTGTAATTCGGTTATCTCTCAGACTTCCCTTTTACTCTCGCTCCACATTTTTTCTTTACTTCCCCTTATTTCATCTTGAAATCATTTACTTAAGAAGATGTTATACAATAATAACACAATATTATATATTCATCTTATATTTTTTTGACAGATATATTTTTAATAAACGAGTATAAAACCATATTTAGAACTAAAACTAAAAAAATTATATTTTTTTACAATTACAATTTATACAGGCATGATTGATACACCAATAAACATAAACATAAGGGTTCCATTAAAAAACGTGTAGGGACTAACACTATCTGTCTGATAGTCGCTCATGATGAGGAGTGTGTAGGCAAGCGTCAACCTTGCTCTTTAAGGACTTATGACGGTTGAAGCACTGCCAAGAGAAGACATTCATGCAATTCCCGGTCAGACAGCCCATGATCCTGCAATCCCAAAACTAAACTAACCAACTGAAACCCGGCCTAACAAAGCGACTCTTATAACACCCTACTAAATCTCGATCCGGAATGTTTCCAACAGTGGACGAATGACGGAGACAGGTCACGATAGGGAGGTTGATAATCGACGTCGTAAAATCAATAATCGATTATAAAGAAGCTCCTTTTATATTTGTGAGCTATAGCTCCCGAGTTTTGTTCAAACACTGATCAACTTAACATAACATGATTTATACAGAGCATGTCCCTAAATAACGAAATCATCTAAAAACGCTAGCTACGGTAGTCCAACCATATTTGAAAACCCGATTCTAAAGTATTGCCAACTCATATGTAACTAGTTATCAAATATTGGTTGAAACCGGGCAAGTAAAAATGGAGCAAAAGTAAGTGCAGATGAAAATGAGTGTATTTTTGGAATGCCTGCTATATGGGCAAGGTAAGGGAGGCAAGACGAGAAATTTCGCTCCATACTTAATGAGTAATTAATGATTCTCGAAATCATTTACATTAACGTTTTACGATCGAAGGCATTTAGCATTTTATTTACGGACTATCCGAGCGGCGACCAGATTCCCATTCGAAGCACAAGTCATGCTGAATTTGGCGGTGGTCGGGCCATTATCGGGGAAATTTAATCAGGCTTTTGAATTGGCCGAGCCAAAAGCGGACTATTGTGAGTGTAATGAAAGCTATCCTTCCCTGGAATTGAGTTCAAGTGGTAAGCGCGCTTAATAAGAAGGTTAATAGACCGGTTTCAAAATTCTAGACCGCTCCATAATAATAAAGTAGTAATCAATTTTACTTATCTCTTAAGGAAATTAAAGATCAATCTTGAATATTAATAAAATTGGCCATAATAAATTGTGCGAAATTCCACAGTCAAGTGGAATAATAAATTGTTAAATTAAGTATTCACATCCTTCCCTTTTCTCTCTCTCCGTTTTTCTGCAATTTTGATTAAAGTTTTTGGGCAAAATTGTTTATTATAAATTCAATAATAATTTGATTATATTTCCGAAGAATAATTATCCGATATTGTTTTAAATTTATCTCGTTCAACTCCCCCCAAAGCACCCCACCATTGGCCAGGAAAAATTAATGAAGCCCATCATCAAAACAAATATCGTCATCAGTGTGCAGAGGAGTAGAGCTCTGGAGTTTAATAAAGGGGCGAGACTGTCGAAAGCCAGAGACTTGGTAATTGGGAAATGTTTTCATAGGAGATTAATTTGAATAATAGCCGGAAATAGCAACACAAATACGTATATTTCTCCATAGATATTAAAATTACGTATTTATGGGAAGCAGCTTCGAGTTTGTTGTGCAGGAATAATTTTACAAATTTTAACCCCTTGATTGCCATTCCCCGTATGGTGGCCGGTGAATTTGAATCGTCGAAAGTAACACATTCATCGAATTTATTAAATTGAATTAATAATCAATTGGAATACATTAATAAATAGCTAGTTGCGGGCTATTTTCCAATATCCGGACGAATGGACAGCTGGTTCGATATTTATTTGCATATAGAATTAGTATTCAGATCCTTTGTTCATTATTAAAGCCATCTTGTGCATTAATTAACCGAAAATCAAGATGATTAAGACTACAATTTATGGTTCTTCATTTTATTACCAAACATGTTAAAAAGCAAACTAGAATAAAAGCTTTAATGATATTTTTTTATAAAAAATATGGTTTTTATACTATTTCTATATACCATTTATTTATGGGTGTTGTAAATCATTTCATATTTATCGGGTTTTTATTGCGAATTTCACTTATAATTTGTTTTCTTATTTTATCATCTTAAGATTAATATTCGACTTTTAGCACAAAATATTTTCATCAAACAAACCCACATTTTCTTTTAAGGAATAATAAAATATGTGATTCATGTTGCTGTCGTTTCATCAACAGTGAAGTGCCATAATTGATTGCCATCTCAAAGATTACCAATCCAAATAGGGTTAATTTGTATTTCTCAGCAATTTTCGCTGCTGCCCGAAATTGGCCAATAAAATTCCGTGCAATTTTCCTGGCACTAACCAGTCAAACGTGAAAAGCCGTTTCGCCAAATTAATTGATTTCACAGGGAGTCGGCTAATTTATGAAATGTTTAAAATTGCTGCTTGTGTTCTTGAAAGGAAATTCCATTTCGAATTGCAAATTTAAAATGAAAAAAAAAATGTTGCAACAGCATGGCTTTCATTCTGAATTCTGCTGACCATTCCTCGTAAATTGCGCCCACATTTCTGCTCTTTACAATCCACATGATCCATAATCTACATAATCGACTACCATTATTATTCTTTTTTCGTGTTTTGTTTCTTTTTGCTTTGTTTAAAAGACGAGCCAAAAATATCCGCCCAGTTCGAAATCATAAATCTCAATATTATTCCAGTTTCATGCATTTTATTACACGAGAGAGTCCAAATGAATCATTGTAAAATAAATCTCCTCTCGCTTTATAATTTTGTTAACAAAATTTATGGACGGATTTTAATATAATGTATAAAACGAAGGAAATAGTAAAACTGGCTAAACAACACACGGACTAGAGAGGAGAAAGAGGCTGGCAGGGACTCTATATTATTCTATGTAAAAAGAGCAGATCAAGAAAACTAAAAATGTTTCAAATTGAATGCGTGCAATAATTTCACAATAAAAACCGGGTCCGGCTTCTTTTGTACAGGGCAGGTCGTTGACAATAAAAACAGACTATAATAGTTTACGTCTCGCAAATCCTGGCTGGGTTGCGAATTTAAAAACAGTTTTGTATCAAAAGAAGAGCGAGAGCTGGAGAGACAAAACAAAATCTCTATAGCATTACACTCGACAATAATCACCGCTTGTGTCGTGCCGCATTATTCTCTGGCGAAATAAGTTTGCATTGAATTCGGTTTGTTCCAGCAATTTATCATTCAGCCAGGCATTGAATTTAAGTGGAGTTTCTTCCAACAACTGTACCGTGTACGAGTATATGAATAATACCCACAGGCTAGACAAGAAGTACAACAATGACTTGGGTATAACTAAACAAAACAAGAAGGAAAAAAATCGATAATACCTCTAACAGAGAAAGAGAGACTACAAGAAATTAAGACGATTACAGATAGAGACAGACGGTTAATTTCGGTCTTTGCAAAATGCTCATAAATCCTTTTCGAGCTCAACTGGCAGTATCAATTTAATCTCTAAGCATATAGACTTCCGACCTTTTCCGATCCCAACCCAACCATAATATATCAAAATTATAGAAACGGTCCGGAAAATTGACAATACAAAGGAGATTCGATTCAAAGGGATCATCACTTGGCTCTTTAGTGTTCGGTTCGGTTCCATGAATCTGTGTCCAAGTTGACCAGATCAGCTGTTTATGTTCGAGGTGAATTAATCCGCTCTAATTGGATTATCGATTGCTCTCTCTCCATCTGTCCATCCATCACGTTTTTGGACGGCAATTATTATTATATTTTGGAGAACTCCACCATCCATTGGTGACCCCCTCTGCGCGCTCGTTGCCTCCAAGAATAAAAGAAATCTCAATCTCCATTCCCAGAATTGAAGCCAGCCAATTGTTTACTTGCCAAATCTCAGCTTGTTTGTGTGTCTTCATGTGGGGTTAAAACAAAGTACAGCACACATTCCGATGAATAGAGGAATTACGGGAAAGACAATTCGAGGCCGACGAAGCAACATGAATAGACGAGGCTCACCACGTGGGGTCAAATAATTTCGAAATGACAACCGAGCAGTGCGACAACAGAAAAGAAAGAAAGAGTCCAAGTACCATTCAACTACTCATTTACTATGTACCACATGCCAGGAATCCATTTATTTATTTACATTTCCCATTTACGGAATCCCCTGAACAGCCAATAATTATTATCCCGTCCCGAAAGTCCTCCTGCTGCCACCGCCGCCGCCTCGTGTCCACATAAATGCACTTGGACTCATGGCCGAAAGATGAAAAACCAAGAGAGAAAAAAGAGAAACGACTTCCTGGAAAAGTCCAACCAGCAGAAGTGAAATTGGTAAATGATTTGGGTGTTGTGCAAAAATTGGCTGACCGAATCGATTTCGTCATCGTCAAGTGTTGTATTTGCGAAATTTTTACCATTTACTTTGACGCAGTCCAATTCCACAGAAGTCATAAAACTCGGATCAAAGGGATGTAATACGATGCACCATAAATAGCAAAGAACGAAGTTTGTTGGGGGAGGAGAAAGGCCCTGGAATGAGGAAAAAGTTATTAAATTTGCAGCTACCGTTGTAAAAATAACAACGGTTTTATGCTCTGACCAAAAAGTCATATAATTTTATACAACCCTTAAATACGTGGATGCAAAAACCCGTCCACATACACACACCAGCATATACTCACTTCCATTTATTTTATATCCATAAAGGAGCAGAGCATGTTAATTCCAGCATAGTGTTCAGGACAGACGTGGTGAAAAAACCACTTTGTCCCAATCCCCCACCTCGACGATGCCGTTTCAGATAGTAAATTTAAAACGAAATTTCCGCCCAGGGAATACTAATGCTTTTGGATGGCGAATTTTCTGCTGCTCTCTCTCCCTAAAATAAAACGGCGGAAATGTCGAATTTATTTGGGCGTGTTTCTCTATTAGCCGTAAAGGAGACCGTAGTTTAAAATACAATTTTAGGATCAATTTTTAATTAATGGAAAATGGGCTTGGGCTCTGTCCAAATCAATTTGAAACGAATCAGGTCACAAACCGTTCGACTAATACCGTCCCTAATGGCCGGATGTCTTCAAATTTGGCACCCAAAATTTAAGAGCGAAAAGGCAATTCGATACGACTTTCAGATGCCATCTGCTGAATTTTGAAGATCGTGAGAGAGATCAATAAGCCACTTGTCGAATGTCGATCGTGTGTTATGTCAACGAATATTATTTTAATCTCCAAAAATGACAAATTCCTTCCTGTGGGACTTACTTCCAATTATTGATAATAAAATCACTAAATCTCTATTTATCTTTTTCCTTATCTTTATGTCCTCAAAAGATCATTGTTGGACTTTCCCATAAAATAATAAAAAAAAGTGATCGTAACAAATCAAAGTCTTTTTTATTAAGGAGTTATATTAAAACTGTTCCCAATAATATGAAAGAACATAAGACAGAAGTACAATTATGTAGAACAAACTTTAATATATAGAATGGTTTGAAGCAAAAATCCATTTATAAAGAGAATAATTTAGAAAAATGTGTTTTAAAAATTATTATTTTAAAAAATTCTTATAAAATTAATGTGTTTTATATTGTTTTAAATACAAAATCTGAATTTTAATTATACCAAATAAGAAATACGTTAATCAACAAAGTATGAAAAATCGATTTAATCCGAGATCAAAGCAGTCATGAGAATTTCTTTTGTGCTTTTGTTTTTTTCTCACTATGTCTAATTCTAATTTTGTCATATTTTTCACATTTGTCACACCGGATTTGCATCAAATTGTGCTGTGTGTAAACGTAACAAATTGTATTTTATTGCTAAAGCAGCGCGAATTCAAAGGAACTTTGGATTGGTGCCCGAACAAAGTAAGAATTCGGCCGGCTCTCTGAACAGGTTTTATTGCCCCCATCCATAAACCCTAATTAGTTTCTTTCCATCCTGTAAAATATATTGATGTACCCGAAACTCAATGGCCTGGCTATAAAATTTACAATTAAAGCATTTCCAGCGCAGTCTGGGATGAGGAAGAGAAGGAATTTTAGTATCCTATTCACACAAACAAGAGTTATAAATAAAATAAATATTTCAATATTTACATCAAAGAGAATATTTATGAATTTTGTGAAAATGGCGAAAAGAATTTTATTACAATTAAAATGTAATGGATTAATTAAACTTTTAATCTTAAATCAATAAATTACAATATCATAATTCTTAATTACTTAAATTTCATTATTAAACTCTTTAAGTAACTAAATTAGCAAGAAGCAAAAAGAATAAATTTTCGTTAAAAAAAACAAATCGTAAAAAAACAAATTATTTATTATGCAAAATTGGTCTGTTTGAAGAAAAAAAAATAAAACATGAAATGAGAGTAATAGAGTAAAACAGTTGTAAAGAGAGAATTACCTAAAGTAGTGTGCGTGGTGAGAGTGGTATCTTCGGTAAAATCCGCAAACGGAAATGAGAGACTGAAATTTTATATGGAATAACACAGCAGACGGTCTGACTCTGAAAATAGACGCTGAACGGGTAGCTCTCTCTCTCATCATAGCATAGAGTACGATTCGGTTACGACGAACATTCCAATTTCATTTCTTTCGCGAAAGTTGAAACAAGAAGAGAACGACGGTCTCTAGGAATAAGAAATTTTTTACATTTAAAAATTAATTTTTAAAGAAGACAAATGAACAGAGGAAGAAACAAAGCCAAGGATTACCAAAAAGGCTGTCTAAACTCCTCTCTACATACCACAAGGCACTCAGTTTTAGTGTTAAAAAGAATGATAAAAGGTGTCGTGAATTAAAGAAAAAAGAAGTGGAGATACCAAATGAGAAATTAAAGAATCCACAGTGTCTGTTCCGTGTGATATGAAAAGGCAAATCGCTTATTAATTCTATAAAATAATAGATATAGTTATAAACAAAACCGTGTGTAATTCAATACGAAAACCTCTAGTGCGTGAAAATCAATTTTATATTTCAAGACTGATTTGGCAAGTTGTTGGCTGACAACTAGAACAACCATTTCTCATTGTGTGTATATTTGGAATGAGTTATTTGTTACACGAAACAAAGTTGATACTTTTTCGAAAATAATAAAAAAAGGAGAACAACATCCTGAAAAGACTGAGTTCTAAAACAGCCAATTGTGTGTCAGTATAGCGAAATATCCTGTCATATATTACAACTGGGTCAAACTAAATTCTAGTTAGTTACGTGCTTCTCATCTAACAAGTGTGTACTGTGAATCTACCTTCTCTACAAGGCTATTTGGATTAATGTTCCTGTAAATACAACAATCAACAGAGCCTAATCATTGGAATATTTTTACTACTACTACGGATACCGTTGCTGAAAAATCGCTTGTTTTTGCTCAACGGCACCAAAATTGGATTACCACCCATCACCATCATCATCAATGAGGATTAGTTGCTGATATATAGTGTTTCAGTGTTAGTACTATTGTGCCCAGTGTTTGATGCCATTGTGTGCCAAGATTAATTAAATCAATCCCAAAAAGTAATAAAAAGGAATACCGCAAGGTGATAAAGTGTGAATAGAGAGTGCGCTCGAAAAGCTAAAGCAAATGGAGTAACAGCGACGGTATTTGGATTAAAGCAGCAAGTCTTTAGTAACTGGTGTGTCGCTGAGTGTATTTTCGTGCGTGTTTAACCACCCAGTTTGTGCAAAAATGGCTATGACAGCGTGTTACGCCAATTACGACCTTCAGGGTGTGGTGTCCCATCATCACAACTCGCACCACCATCACCAGCAGCATCATTCTCACCATCTTCTGCAGCAGCAACAACACAATCATCTGCAGCAGCATCACCAGCAACAGCAGCAGCAGCACCATCATGTCCAAATGCAGCAGCATCAACAACATAGCCACAGTGTTTCAAATTCGACTGCATCGACTGTCAATAGTGGATTGCTGAATAGTAATAGCCACAACAGCCACAGTACTAAAAATAGCAACAACAACAATAGTGTGAAAAATAATAGTGTAAATAGTCAAAGTAATTCTACTAGTAATTTAATCAATAATAATCAGTCTGTGACATCGTCCGCCGGCGCCTCCTCCTCCCTGAGCTTGGCGTTAGCGTCCTCCAGCAACAATGCTAGCAGTAATAGCGGTAACGCCGGTAATAGTAATGTGATCAATGTGGCATCGAGCGGCAGTAGTACTAGTTCAAGTCGGAGTGTGGTCTTGCCGCAGCAGCCGCACAAGGACTACATGATCCCGCTGCACGTGGACTGCAGTGTAGAGTACGAGCTGCCTAATCAGGCGAAACCGCCAGTTGGGGCGCGCGTGGAACCCCTACTCATGATCCACCCGTGCTATTTCCGCCAAATGGAGAGCCAACGGCGCAGTCCCTTCATCAACAACATGCCAAATACGTCGGCGACGGGCTCCTCGTCCTCGACATCATCCTCCTCCGCCGCCTCCTCCTCATCTAATCTTAGTCGAACGAATAGCAATACAAATAGTCTCTCGAATGTTAGCACGACAGCCTCAAACTCTGGTGTAACTAGGCGCAGTTCGAGGCAGCAGCAGCAACAACAGACCAGTCATCAAATGGTCAGCCAGAGACATCACAATCAACAGTCACAGCAGCAGCAACAACAACAGCTACATCAAAACCATATTCAGCAGCAGCATCAGCAACTGCACCAGCAAATGTCATCCCAGATGTCGCAGCAGGCGCAGTACCCGGTCAGCAGTGCCAGTAACAATAATAGTCATAATACTCAGCAGTACCATCATCAGCAACAGCAGCAGCAGCCCTCGATAACCCACCAGAGTAGTCATATGACCAGTTCAAATAGTGTGCACCAGTTGCCAAATATCCGGACATCGATCCGCAACTCCAGTACTAGCAACAACAACAGTTGGGGCCACCAGACTGCTGTTGCGACGTCTGCAGCTCAGTCTCTGGCCAGGCTACAACAGCAGCAACAACAACAGCAGCAGCAACATCAGCAGTCTTCAATAGTGGGCAAAAGGGACGCCATGTTATCCAGTGGCAGTTGTGCTGGTGTGTACAGCAGCAATGGGTCTGGCAGTAGTAATAGCCTTTCGAATTCGTCATCGCTGGCCAACCAAATTGACAGCATCTTACTTTCGACGACATCGATAAGTAGCAATAACGGTGGTCGGTGGAATAACAATGGCCCTGAGCGCAGTCCCATGGCGGCGATCCCGTCCAGAGACTACCACCAGGCCGGCCCTGAAACACTGCTCCAGCAACAAGCTGCCAGCCTAGCTGCCGTGGCTATTTTGAACGGTGGCTCCAGTGACAAAGTGATGAACTCGCACCATTCGCAGCATCATCACCACTTGAGCCAACAGAATCTGGCCATTTCTGGGGGCAAATATCGCCAGTATCTGCGGGCCTCAAACCGCCTGCATCCGTACATGATGACAACGGGCAATGGCCTGTCTTCGGCGACTATGGGAGGACTTCAAAGCGGCGGAGGGAGCAACAACAACAGCCACCATGTGATCGGATCCACTACGCCCTCGTTTCCCCATCTGACTGCTACAGCAGCATTCCCGCAAATGCAGCAAGTGACATGCTATAACGTGTGATCTTAGTAAGACTCGTATATCGATATGATATAAACTTTCAAATCTATATCTATATATGTAATCTAAAATTATAGAATGAGCATAGTAATTAACCATAATACGACTTCTGATGATACTACTACACGATACTGATAGGCGTATAGAGAGACAGAGTATATATTAAATACACACACCACTATGCAACTATACTACTAAACTATATACAAATTGAAGTAAAAGGAACTGTGTAGGTCGAGGTCTAGGATATATGAGCGAAGAGTGTGTAGGCCATTTTGAATTTCATTTAATTTAAATGGGGTTATTATCCAACTAATTAGTTTGGCTTTCTGTTGCATTATTAACTGTTTTTTTTATTTCATTATAATTCTTCATTAAATCGATAAAAATCTTAATTGTTCTATCCATATTTATTGGACTTTTGTAAATTATTACTCTATATAGCTTACCGGTTTTTTCATTGGGAATTTAATTTATGTCTGGGTAAAAGAGACACACCAAATTTAAAATTGCTGCACCTCATTTTATTTTATTTTTGCGCCGCGCCCGCCAACCCTCAATACCAATGTCCCCCGTTTATAAATGGAGCAACTTTTTTCGTTGCATTTTAATGTGATAGTAGATTTTATTCCAATCATTATAAAATAATATATATAATAACTAGTAATAGAACTTAGTAATACATATTGTGCGGAGAAGTAAAAGAAGAACTACTAATGAATGATAAACAAATTGTATCTTCAAACAAAAAAAAACAACCCTAGACCTGTAGTCAGAAAGAGAAAAAAGTACGTGAGAAAAAAATAATGATGATGAAATGATAATAATAATGATGATATAGGTGTTTTTTCTAATTAAAACAAAAATACGACAAAAAGTGATTTGTGGATGGTTTAGCATAAAATCATCATTCTAATGGCAACAGCTTTGTTAGAAAGAGGCAAATATAACAGAAAAAAGATTACAAAATTTACATTACTTAATTCAATCACACAAAGAACACACAGACTTTTAGGCCAACTGTTTAGATTTGCAGAGAATGATGTAGGAAAAACATATAGAAAGACTGTATAATGTTACAATTGAACAGTAATAAGAAGTAATGCAAATACCATTAGCCAGTTGACTTTTGTATCTCCAATTATTATTATTATTATGATTATTATTGTAATATGTTATGAACCGAGACGACTCACAGTAATCAGAATATAATGATGATGATTTCCAAAGACTTTTTTGTTTGTTTGCTATTTGTTTCATGTAAATGTATATGTATAGGTTTTGCATTGATGAATGTTATTTAAATTTGATATTTATATGCAAGCAAGAGATAGAATGTGTGAAAAGCCAGAATGAGATCGTACACCACAGCAAAATACTATTGAGCATTGATGAATTATAATAATGACTATATTATTATGGAGGAAACTAGCTAAAACCATATACATTAATTATTATTATTGCATATGAAAAGTACGATAATGGTCATTGTGAAATATAAATATATATAATTTATATACTATATGCAAACCGCAAAAAGAACAAGTTAAAAAACTTTCTAAAAAAACTTAAAAACCAACCAGAAAATCATGAAAAACACGTAAACTTGATGAAAAATAAAACGTCATATTAAAATCAAAACCAAACCCCGTAGTTTCTTTTTCAGGGGAGTCTTTTTAAAATTGATTTTCGAACAAAATCTATGCACAAACTTTACGATTTAAAAACTTTATTACAATTGAGAATAATACAAAAAAGCAGTCAGCAAAAAAAGTTTGTGAATAGACCTTTTCATTTCAGGACAATTTTATTTCAGAAATTGGGTTCTTTTATGTGGGTTTGGGTAATTTAATTTATTTCAGGTGATTTAGGGGTTTTGCCCAGTATTGTGGATTACCAGAGGCAGCTGTTTATACCTCACCATGGCAGCCATATTTTGGATTATTTACGAGATATTTCCCAGCTCTACCAGCAGTGTGAAGTGTTAAAGTGTGCAAAAATGTGTTTGAATTGGCAAAAATATAATGAGCAGAAATAATAAATACAAAGTGAATGGAATAATAATGGGAATGAACCAAATCCCCATAATTGAGTGCAAAATAGTGTCTGTGCGAAAAAATTGGAGACGAAAAAAATCGATAAACGCCACAGGGTCATCGATTTTCTGGATTACACGTCATCTTGGTCCTGGTGGAATGGCCGCCGGTTTTATTGCGCGGTAATCAGCTGTTTTGTCTCACATCGGGCATCCCGAATTCCGACGCTCTGCACTCTGTCGTGGAAAAGAGGGAGTTGGATAATGGCTCCGGAGAGAGATGGATATACATTTGCAAATGCACCAAACATATGGTCGACAATTTTGGTAAGACTTTCTGTTACTTTTCAATTAAAAACCACATTAACAGTTTGAAAATCACAGATTTGAGACAAATTACATCTGAAATCATCTCTAATCAGAGGTTTGGTGCTGGAATAAGGTCGTCTTTGGTGATGGTGGTTGATGATGGGGCAGAGTCTGCGCATTTAGACGGGCGTGGTGCTTGTCAGACACTCTTACACAAATTCAATTTGCTCCTCTTGCACTTCCCGCTCCATTGAGCTCGCATTCTCACGGAACTCACGACTGACTGCCCGAAACAATTGGAAAAATATCTCGGTGTAACCCATGACGATAACGATATCTGATAGAATTAGCTTATTAAACGTCTTCCATATATATTGTACTATATAAACATGTTTGTATCCCATTTCAAAATATGAAACCCGACAATAAATAATGTACCGTGTTACTTGAAAGTCATAGCCATAGGGGGATTTATACTTCCATGAACGTCGTAACTGGAAAAAATAAATAAACCTTCTCGAGTGATTTTGAAAAGTAAACGAACGTGTTTTCATCCATCCTACCTCAATGGAACGTTTTAAATTTCTGAAGTTTAGTGTTTTCAGAGATGACTTCCAGGGATTATGAGTATTTTTTTTATTTATACCGATTTGACATTGGCACAAGGTGAAAAGTATTATTTTGTATTTAAAGGCTTGTCAACTTTGACGGTAATTAAAGTAGTTTATACTTTGTGTGCTTGTTGTGTGTTTGTGATACGAAAATTAGGCTGGTTCATTAGCTTAATTTTCATTTGCCCCGTCCAATTTGTGCAATTTCAAGTTTGTTTCGTTATCATTTTATGGCATTCGACATTGTTTTGCATATAAGCCGGTTGTTTTGTCCCATTTTCCGCATTGGTGACCACACCAGTAAATTGATGCGATAAGACACATCAAGATTAATTAGTTGATTGCACCGTATTTCCTAATTATAGTTTTGCCCATTTGTTACCTTTTATCGTGACATTTAAACAGTGAGCGCCGCTCGTATTCGTTTCACAAAATTGGCAAACTACTCATAGTCAATTAGCATAGAAAGCAGCAGTAGCAGCGCAGCGATATCGAGGAAGGGAAAGAACAAAGAATGTCTATTAGAGCACAGTATTTTTAGAGAAGAAACCCGTTGACGTTGGCTCGTTAATTGAATCTCTCTCCCTTTCCCGTTTTTATTAATTCATTTCGTTTGTAATTTGAGTTTGCCAACAATTGAACATTGTAACAACTGCAAAATTGCATCACGATTCGGTATTGGAAATTTAATTAAGTTCAACACACATTCAAACAAAACATAAAATCAGGTACACGTTTCATTAAAAATAAATTCACACACAAACAGACACACAAATAATTGAAAATAGGGGATTTTAATGCGAGAATAAGTACAAAATAATGTTATAAAAACTGCCAAAATGCATTGCAATAATTGAATAATAACAACAAATAACAGCCATAATATTAACAGCAACAACAATTGCGGTTTTAATGGAACATGATGGAGTGCAAAAACACGGCACAACTTACGGAGGAAATAATATTCCGCGAATCGTGTTGGAGAATTTAAATTTTAAATTTACGTGATCAATGAATGGGCAATTTTATTGCTTATTGAGAGCCTTTCTGATTCGCTCAATGGATATTGTTGTTTTTATTTTCAGTGATTTTGCAATGAGGTTTGTGTCTGGCGTGATCTGAAATGTATATTGATTGTATGGTGATAGAGAACAAGGGAGAGAGAGAGAGAAAAAGATCTAAGCTCTTATGAAGGTTCGTTTTTGTAAAGTTCTACGCTGCATTAAGGGCCGGAAATTGGATATGGTTTTGTGTTTTGTTGAGGAATCCTAAGGTGAGGCAAGAAGATTGAATTCTCGTTTTCAATTCTTTCTCAAATTAAATTAGGGCTTCCATTGTTGCGATAAACTAGCTCAATTTCCATCTGATTTGAATTGCAGTCTCCTTTTATGCTAAATAATTGATCTGTACAAAAAGGTGAGCCTTTCTGACATTGAGCCGACCTTTTCGTGAGTTATTGTCACGTGAAATCGCCATAAAGGTTTAGTTTATAGTTGAGCAATTTTCTGGGCAATTGGCCGATCTGAAAATGGCTCTTGATTATTTGGCTAGTCTAGGTTAAATCGTGCAGCCTCCGCGTTAATACCCCATCGGCTCGATTCATTGTGTTTTGAAACAAGAGATTTAATAATTTTCAACAGCTGGTAAAAATCGAGTTTTTTCATAAATATTTTATTCATCAGATTGTAGCATTTTGTATAAAGGCCTTTTTATGATTATCTTCGTTTTTTGTGTTGTGGGTATTTTACGAGGAAAGAGAAAGACGTGAAAAAATGTACAATCTATATAGACAGAGATACAGAGGAAAGGAGGGCCCGCCGAATTTATGGTCGAATAAAATGCCATCATAATAATGGTTTACTTATACTGATAAAGAGAGATAATTAGTGATTAATTGCCAAGATATAATTAACTTTTCTTGTACGAGTGTTTCGGTTTTATTGTTTCCAAAACTGATCAATAGCCAAAGCCATGTGGATTTTGAGAGAGGTTGGAGGGCAAAAAATAGCATAAATTCGTAAAGATTATATACCACTAAATATTAATGGCTGCTGGATTTTCGGGATGGTGGAATGAATGGGCAACAAAGGAAAAAAAACGAACTAAAGACCTCTCGTGATGGATTGATGGTGGGCTAATGAGTGAGTTTGTGTGTGGATCTTGGAAACATAAAAGAATTAGAAAATTACTCGGGTAAGAAAAATGCAATCTTTATTCGGACCATCGCGGTCAATAATTACAGATTTTGGTCAGACCAATCCGGAGAGGGAACTAATTGGTCTAATTACTGGACACCACCATCATCCCAGGTAATAGATGGATATAGCATTTTATAATTACCTATTATAAGTAACAGAGCAAAACGCATAAACTTTCGATTTACGGAAACCATTTTGATTTATTGATTCAGCGATTGTTATTTGTGTATTTTTTTCGTGTTTGCAATAAACTTTTTATTGGCACACATTTTCGACAGTTGATTGGGACTGCTGTTTCCAAGTTTTAGCCCGTTTTTTAATTGTTAAACTGAAGGAAAAACATTTACGACTGACATGTAAACATAAATAAAATTAGTGTTTCGCAAATTTTATGTTTTCTTTTCACTGAAAGACGACGTCTGTTTTCATTAGACGATTTTTTTGTTTGCAGTTACAGAATTTTGTTTTAATTAGTTCTGATTGCAAACTTCCTTAGAAAGCTTGTTCTGAGTTCTAATTCGCACTAATCCCACAATGTCTAATTTCAAGCGAGGTCTAATTATAGTAATCAAAAGATCACGTTTTGAACTTATGTTGATTAGAGTTACACCAGAGAGAGGCCTTTTAATTTGTTGAATAACTTTTCTTGCTGTGCTGTTGCAAAGCTGAATTGTGTGTGACCTCTTTTGCCAATTGAAAAATGTCATGTCGTCTCTAGAGCGCGCTTGTTTAAATTGGTCTGACGACTGAAATGATGGCGACAAAATGAAGGATGATGGCCGTAAGTATGATTTCAAATTTCCGGACCCCAAGCCATTCATGTCCCAGTGTCTATCTTGTTTTGACAGGTACCCAGAAAAAAATGGCCTCTAATCAGGAAACAACAAAAGTGGTAATTCGTTGCAGATTTTGGACAGTTTGCTTAGGCGCGCAAAGTCCGGATAAAGTTTCCCATTCGTATTTTGTGTATTGAATTCGAGTTCGTGGGAAAGGAACAACACAATTGCCTGACAAATTAAAACACATCTGGACGTGGACGTGAATGCCTAGGGTTACTATAATATACACTGAAAATAAAAGAAAAGGAAAAGAACAACAAGAGCGGCACTCCAAATCGCAAAATTCCATCAATTGTGTATGGCATTATAAAAGCCCAACCCGAATGGAACAAACTATAAAATCTTTAATTAACAATCTTCGAACGTGTTTTCCCACTTTGCATTTTTTTTTCATCAAAACTCCATCCGACATTCGTTCACTCGTTCGCTGCCTTCCATTGATTGAAATTTTTCGTATATATTTTTTAATTAAACTGATTACATGCTAATTAAATTGGTATATAATTATTGGGAATTCAAGTTTTCTACGTTAGTATTATTATTAGTATTTATTTAAATATATATTGTTTATTGTTCAATTCCGATGTCTGCTTATAATTCCGAGGCTCAGCCCCCCGTCCACCTTAATTAGCATATCCATAATTAAATTGTGTCAAAATTAGAATAATTTGCCTATTTGTCACGGCGGCGGCAGCGGTGGTGTGGTCGAATCGCAAATCTTTTCCTCCTCGCCTCGGTCTGCATTTATTTGGAAGGCTGTTTTCTCTCTCTCTCGGTCTCTCTGTTCAAATACGGTGATTGGATTTAGAGACGGGGGTTTATGAAAAGGAACCATACACAGCCAAACTAATTCGATTTAGGACAGATGCGACGGGAATAAATGTTGTTCAAGTTAACCCTTCAACGCATTTTACTACTTACGTATTAGGAAGGGTTTAAAAAGAGTTTTACAAAAGACCAAAGAAATAAAAAACCTTTTGTAATAAATTAACCTTACCGTATTTTCTGTTTACTGTGAAAGACATATTTAAGAAGTAGACCATTAAAGAAATAATTCAGGCTCTAAAAAGCGTAATTGAACTTGAAGGTAAATGTCTTTTTAAAACTTGTCACGCTGGTGATTTAAAACTCCGTATTATTCTAATTGATTAACGAATCAATTTTGTTGTATAAGTAACTAACTTAAAATTATTAAATAATACAAGAAATGAAAGAAATTAATAGTTTATACATTAGCTTCGTTTTCTAATATATATTATGTAAATTTCTTGATAAATTTCAAATAGTGGATTCTAAAAATTTCAAAGGATAGTTTAATACATCACATTCTAATTACAATTTAATAATAATTTCTTTAAAATATATTGAAATGTGGAAAAGAAATATGTTCCAATTGGTGCTAATATATTAGTAAGGTTTTTTTAAATTCAATTTACCTTGTTCAAATACAAAAACTATGATTGAAACTCATTACCCTCTTTTTAACCTTAGTTTATACCAAGTTATCGACATTGTTGTATAAAAAAATATTTAAATTTTAAATAAAATAGGAAATGACAGAATAATGTTTTAAAAGGTTATCTCTCCTTCACTTCAAAATTTTTATTATGTAAATTTGATGTTAAAATTACACAAGTGGTTCATAAAAATTCGAAAAATAATACAAAAGAATAATTTAATTTATCTACTTCCAAAACCATTATTCTAATTATAAGTTGATGATCTTTTGCCGAACAGTTTTCATAAATTCAAGGATTTTAAAAAGTTCCTGATTATTTAAATAACTATGATAACTCTAAATCTACTGCATATTAAATTTCTAATGAGCCTTATGTAAATTTAGTTTTATAATTTAGCATAACGAAATAAATCGTTTCGACATGGAAATCAAAGTTAATTTTTCTATTAAAATTCCTTGTAAATTTCATGCTTCACCGGGTTAACGTAAGTAGGATTAAAGTCAGATAAAAAAAAGTTGAGGCAAAACAGGCTTGAATTATGCCTTTGCTGTCCCAATGGACAGCCAAAGACGTGTCTTTCTGGAAGGTATTAATTTCGTGGTGTGAATTGATGGTGGTGGATGGAAATATAAAACCTTTTCGGAGTTGTTCAATGTACAACGTGACTTTATTATTTATTTTCAATACTCTCCGAGACAAGGGGGAAGGGCACAAAGTTTACATTATAATGTTAATCATTATTAGTACCATAGCTAGTTGTTTTCCTGTTCAATTTTTGTTGATGTTTTTCCAACAAAGTTAGTATTTAAAATTCTCCCCATGCATCGCCGATAATGAATTGGATGTATTTTGTTAAGCCTCTCTCTCCGTAGTTTAGGCCTTTTCCACGTCGTCGTCTGATAAAATGGGCTCGTTACACAAACTCAGCTACAGGAAGTCGACCATTTGAAAGCTGAAGATTAAAAAAATGTGTGAAATGATATTCAATGCTCTGTTTACAGGATGGAATTAAGGGTAATTCGAGAAAATTAAGGACAATCTATATTATCAGCCTTTGCTGCTCATATAATCCAATTTAGGTCCAATACACTAATGATACTGCTGGATGGTGTTGTGATGGAAAAATTTATGTCCGACATAAACAAAACATTTACTGATTGTTCTCAAGATCAACATTGATGTTAATAAAAACATAAAGAGTATAATTTTTCCATTAAATATTCGGATTATTATCAGGATTTCCTTATTTTAATCATAAGTTATTTTTCTGATCTTTCTTATAATAATAAATTATGTATTATTATAAAGAAGATGACTGGTATTACTATAAGTTGATAATTTTTAGGTACCTAAACATTTCTAATTTATAGACAAGTATGATTTCTATAAAATTTTAAGTAAATTTTAATACATTAATGAAAATTTACATTTTAAGATGGTCAATTTTGGTCGTTAACAAAATCTTTAATTGTAATGTAGTTATATTTTTAATTTCTATAGTTAGATGTGTTGCCAGGTAATTTGGGTTCTACTATTTAAATTGTAGTTTTATCAGATAATTAGTGAGTTCATAAATTTTATTCAAATATTATATATGACCATCAAAGGAAAATACTTTTAATGACAAATAATGAAAAACTGGGTAAAATATGCAATTCATGGGGCAAATTTTTATTTTGAATCAAAATTGAGACTTTTTTGATAATTTTGTAAAGTTTTAACCATTAATTAAAGCTTAAGTAAATTTTAAAACAAGACACTCGTTATTTAGAGTTAATACATGAGGATACAGTACAATTGCCTTAACTTCTATTAATCCAATCCAGATTATTACTTATCGCAGAAAAATTTTAAATCCATTTTAAATCAAAACTAAGACAGAATTCTAAAATTTTCATAATCAAGGACTGGTTCAAAGCAGGTTTTAAGCATATTTTGCAGGGCATTCATTAAAAATTCTAATTTTGCATATTACAAAAACTTCACTAGTTCAAAGCCTATAGATAACTGTATGTTTCGCATATATAAAACTTATTTAAAGGTCTCAGTTTCTGTTTATCTGAAAGGTGTGATTCTATCCCTAATAAAGTTGAATTTTAATTTTAATTTTTAGTTTATTTTTTTCCAAATAGACTTCAAGATACTTAAGATCTGCCTTTATACCACTTATTGCTTATAAACAGAAATATCTAGTTTATAGATCCGTTTCATTCCTTTAAAAATACCCGAGAAAAAGTTTCATTGTTTGAGGCTACATATGTAAAGTTTCAGGTGGGATATTCTAATATTAATGTATGAGACTATGAATTTAAAATAACTAATTATTCACCAAATTTTAGAACTAAATACGTTTTTGGATATGAAATTTTACAATTTAATCGATCATTGTGGTATTTTCCCATAGTAATGCCATTCTAATCTTGTTTGATTATCTAATTTATTATGAAATTATTTGTCGCAAAACCCCAAATTGTTAAAAATAATACGTATTTCCCCGAAATTCGATTGGATTATTCATAAAATTGGAATTCTAAAAACATATTTCTAATATACAAATATAATTGGAATTTCCTAAACATATTGTTTTTATATAAAGAACCTTGAAAAAAATTTCCTAGAAAAAGTCTGCTTGTATTTAAAGTTATAAATTACTATAATTGTTAAAGTTGTTTTTGGTTAAGTTCTAAAATCTTTGCGTCTTAAAATTGGAAGACTTGGCTCCAGCCTGAAGGCTTATTAAAATTCACATCACATGTCATTTGATTAACATCACGTTGGTCGCCTTAAAGCAGAGAATGTTAATGGTTGTTTATCTAGAACAAACCTGTTTCGGATCAGAGAGTAAGAGGATTGTCTTTAAGATATGGATCACAGGAGAAATGTTTTTATCTGAAAATGTTCTCATTAAGGTTTTAGATTTCTGTAATTGGTGAGATTATTATGGGCCAGGTAAATGTGTCGTTTGGGGCCTAAACTGTGTCTCTTTCCAGGTTTTAGTGCCGGATTTGGATGTCATTGTTGTACCGTTTGTATTTACAGTGTTGTTAATTATCAATCAACAACGTTTTCTCGGAGGATTAAGTGCCTTTCCAGAAATTTTATTATATATTACAAAATCCCTCTAGAGTTTACGATTCCCTCCATTGTTGTTTAATTTCACATTATTTTTTTTTCATCATCATCTTCTCCTATACTTCTGGTGAAATCATTGTTATCTCGCGTATGACATATTAATTTTCTTAAATAAACAGCCCGCCAGTAGAGTGCTGTGTAGTCGCATCGTCACAGTTTAATGGGAACCCGTAAAATGCCGCATTATATTCCCCGGGTTTGTTTGGGTTTTATATATAAATTTGTAAATGTTATTAGCGTCGGTCGTCGGGACCAGAGAATTAATGCTGCTCCTCATGTGTTGTCTACCATCCCATCCCAAATGCTGCGTCGTTCCCAACAACCAGCCAGCACCAGAATCGATCGATGGTTGAATGAATGGAAAAAGTAAACTTTCCAAAAGTAAATAAAGGCGAATCCGTTTAGTGTTTTTCTGTACTGAGTAAAACGCGTGAAATGTTTGTATTTCCCTCCTGCCCCGCCGGTCGGTCCCACAGGCCAAAGAGCTCTCGCTCTCTGTGTGTCCAGTATTAATTACTGCGGTTTCCGACCCACCACGCCAAAAAGAGCGGCAAGGGGAGGAAGTGCTGGTGATTATCAAGCGACAAACAAATGGGTGTGTGTGGTGCGCAGTGGTCTCAAATTCCCCAAATGGCCTCTGCTGCTCTGTCCAGCCGAGATAAGAATTTAACAGCACACGGAACGGAACAGGAAATAATTCGCCGCCTTTTGATTTCAGATGAAAATGGGATGTTGTTGTATTGAAAAGCGTGCTTTGAAAATTATCTGAATTTAGGCCCCATGGGAAGTTATTAAAATAAACTGGTTATTTTTATAACTCTCGAATTTCGCCAATGGGCTTTGGAGATAAAAGTTATGTTCATATTTTATTAATTTCGAAAAGATTACACCGTGTTTTTATTATCTAATTTGTTTTCAGTAGGAAAATTAGTAAACGTATTAAAATCAAAATTTATTCATAGCTTTTGAAGATTATCTGGAATATAACAAAATTGAATTAATTTTTCATACGCCTTAAGCATTACATTAATATCATTGGAAATCGGGTTTTGTAATAAAATTTATTTAATTAAAAATATCAGTAAAATTGTTTTTATTATTCAAATTCATCGAATAATAATATAACGTAATAACTTTTTCCAAAAGTAAGTATGTATTTCATTTAAGTATGATTTACAGATGTCCAAAAAATCAGGTATTTTAACTGTTTTTGATTTAGTTTCGATCCAATGAGGGAATTTGGATCCGTCGTAATACCCTGGATAAATAAAACATGCTTCACGAATGAAAGAAACGTTGGAAACGTGTTTTTCAGCTGATTAATTCTGTTTCTGACACACAACTGTGAGTACAATTTAATTCGGGTAATTAAAATCAATCACATTTCATTCATTCACCCAATTCCAATGGGTTATGCTACTTTGTTGTTCTCCTCCATTACCCCCTCCCACCCTAAACCATTCCATTTAAATTGGGTTTAGTGTGATTTTGTTTTGAATTTTAAGACCCAGGCAGTATAATCGGATTACGTTAAAAACGGGTATTAATTCGTGCAACTATCGTAAAACTGTAACAACAGCAGCAGCAGCAGAGCAGAAGCACAGCCAGCAAAAAACAAATCATGTGCAATTGGAAAGAGATTCGAACGGAGAGAGAGAGAGAGAGAGATGAGGAGGAGAAAGAGGCTGAAAAAATGGTAATTTAAGAGCAAATCCAGATAAAGATAAAGCGGGGCAGTTGTCGAGTTTGTGTAACTGTCGGCCAAAAAACAATTACCATTCTTATTATTATTATTGTAGTTGCTCAAAACACGAGTTGAGGAAAGCAAAAACAGCCATTAAAACCGAATAGCAATTTATATATACAACACTGAAATAATAAATTAAATTGCATTTAATTAAATAATTAGACAAATGATTCCGAATTCGAATTGGCAAAAACAACAACGAGAGAGATGTGGAAGACTGCTGTTCATTGAGTTCCATAATTGGCCATTAGCGCGGCAGCAGTCTCTGTCTGTCCATTCTTGCGCCGCTGCGCTGCTATCCACTGGTCTGTGGGAATAACATACCAGGTATTTAATAAACTTATTTGGTATTTATTTATGCATGCGAATAATACCTCAAATAGAGGAGCCGGAGAGCCAGAGCAGAGGAAATTGATTATTTAAGACTTCCATAAATGATGACGCCTCAATTATTATTAATTATTGGCCGGGCATTTGTCAATAAAATTTTTACAGCTTCTTTACTACTTTCTAAACCGAATCTCACGCGGATGAAGCTGTGGCTGGCTATGGTGACAATTATCTCTGGTCAGGCCACAACAATTAGATAATATGGAAGACTGATACCACCAGCCAGCCAATTAAAAATAGAGCACGCCACTATGGTTCGAAAATGACAAAGCTTTATAACACTTTAGAAAATATACTTTGTTTAGCTTTTAAATAAGATTATAATCTTTCATATGATAAAACTTCGGGTTATCGACAATAAAACGTTTAATGTTTTATAAAAGAAATTTAGCACTAGTTTGAATGGATCATTCCAACTAGTTTAGGTGCTGTTAATTGTCTAATCATACACCGAAAACATATAATTACCGAAATGTCGAAACCTGTTGTTGAAGTGGAGAATCCCCGTATTCCGTGTTTCAGGGGGTCGTTTCCGTAAGTTCCTCTATTCCCAACGGTATAGGTTATTATCAAAAGGGAAGTCAATTTTTTTTCAGCAACCTTAACAAAGAGGAATACATTTTAATGCGATTTTAATTTAAATCTCTAAAATTTAAGGAAATTTACGTATAAAATAAAGGTTTTGTATCAAATAAATTGAAGATATAACCGTTTTAATCATGTGTTTTCCTAGTGTAAATAATAAGAATGTGTTCTAATCCATTGTTCATTTGTATTATCAACAGTAAAATTATATATTATAGTATATCCAAAAAATACAGATATCTGTGAAATAATCTTAAATAGGAATTTGTTCCTTTCCTAGAAGAGAATAAACAGTTTTACCGTGTATGTTGTAAGTTAGGGAACAGATCTGAGGAACTTACGGAAACGGCCCCCAGGAATTGAATGGGATTTTTTTAAGAAGCCTTATCTATGGCGTAATTTAAAATAAATAAAATCTGAAACTATATCAATGCTATTTGTTTTTACTTAAACAAATTTCAATAAAAATTCATTATCTATTTAATGGATTCTGTGGACATCCGAATGACAAACCATAATAAATGTGACAATTATTACTTGGAATTGGAAGACTATTGCCAGGAAATGAATTATACTATGATTCCTGAAAGTGGAAAACAATCTTGTTTTATATCAATTCCAAAAACTGTATTTTTTGGAAATGCTACAAAACGATATCTTTTTGCTGGAAATAAAAAACGTATTAATTTCAAATATCTATTTATTATTTAGTTTATTATATTCCTGGTATTTGGTAAATAATACGATATTTAATCAAATGCTTAAGTAAATTATTCTTTTTCCTTACCTTTTGATTTTCGTTAAAAGTGTAATATATTTCACAGTATATTATAATTTGCGGAATCAACAATTTTAGCAAATAAGCTTTAATTATAGGGAAATATTTATAACCCAAATGTTTATTATCTGTTATGAAAATTGGATCGTTCCAAATTGTACCATGGTGTCACTTCCAAAGAATTAATCAAAGCCTAAATTTGGTTAGTGACCATTTTTGAAGAGAGAGATTTCGATTTTTACACCACAAAGTCGATGTCGTCGTGGTCGGCTGTGGATAGGAAAAAAATGAGGAGGTTTCATAGAAATTGGCCAGAAAGTGTTTGTGTAAAATGGGTGAATTATTGCCGCTCTGATAATATAAAATCCTTATGGCGTGTCACCGTAGTGGGACAAGATTTATGACCACTGCATGCAGAGAGCGAGCACCCATCATCATGGGCGGATACCATTCCCATGACAGACAATGGCCCAACGACCGACACTCTCTGATAATGATGGCTCGGCCTTATCAAAACGAGGACCCAGTAATTATAATAAATGGTTTAATTAAGGAAACGGGAAACATAAATATCAGTTAGGAGGAGAGAGACCTTTTCCAGTTTATAGTCAAATGTAACAGAACAGCGTCTGATTTTTTGTAGTCCAAGGACACAAGCCCATTACATTTAATGGCTCCAAAAACAGAGATAATGTCAATCCAAATTTCAAGTACTGTTTTATAGAGCGTTAACAATTTTTGCCTATAAATAGCACATGGTTTTTATTTACTCGGAACAGATGGAATTATTTTATAAATGCCAATTGAACACACTTTTATTCGTATGGACAAACAAATTGATTTAATGGTCCAATTAATTACGAGTCATCAAGTTATCAATTTTAAATTTTATGCAGGGGCGTTTGATAAAGACATATTGTTTGAATAAAAATGATCAAAATACATTTTAAAAAAAGTTCCACAGATTGGTGAATTTCCCCTTGAAATCATTATCTCATTTAAATATAATTTTAAAATTAAAACAAATAAAATTTATGCTAATAATTATTTTATTTATAAGTTCCGTGGTAAAAAAAACTTATCGAGAAAAAAACCCCAAATCTAAAATAATACCAATCCGAACAAATCATATTGGGATTATAGCTTTCATTCTTTAATGAAATTTATTTTTATAATATTGAAATGTTCACCATCCGGCAACCACTCACGAGGGCAGTTACGCGTGTGTCACACCAAAAAGTCAGAAAATTTACTGCTCGTAAACGATCCTCCCCCTTGTTAAAATCCAATTTCCTAATTAACTGTTATGATTAGATAATAATAATAATCTTCAAAAGTCAGCGGGCATAACGGTACTTGCTGATACCGTCTAAAATTTCAAACCGTCATTGTGCCGTTAATAATTGCTCTATTTTAAGTGTGTTAAGTGCATAAAATGACCAGTTAAACAAAAATTGCATAGACATGCAATTTCATTATCTAATCATAACAGTTAATTGGGAAATTGGATTTTAAAAAGGGGGTGGATCGTCCACAAGCAGTAAACCAACTGACTTTTTGGTGGGACCAGCGTGTTAGGGTTAGAGACATAAAAGGAAAAAGGAAAAGGGTTAGTTATGGATAGACAGTTAGTATGATAAAGGATTTTTTAAAATTTAGTTTGTTTGAATTGACCCTTTACCTTGCTGATACATATCTCTTCGAGCATTACATTAAAATAAATAATTCATACCAGTATGTCTTTCCTCGCCATTGTCAATTTAGATGGGAAATTTTTGGTTACACATAATATTCACATAAATGGAAATGTTGATAATTGATTGAAAATAGTTTATTATATAGGCTAGGTACCTAAATTAACTTAGAGTTTAGATAGAAAGAAATATTTAATAATCTCTAGTCTAGCCTCTATTTCTAGTTAAATTAGTACTAGTCATAGCAAAACTGTACATAGTCCTTCCTTCACCTTAGATTGTATTAACGGTTTTAGATAATGACAATATTACTATAAGTTCTTTTCTATTCATTCAAAATCAAATTCTGAGATTCATTAAATCATTTAAATTGCTTGGTTTAATTATAAACGAATTTACATTTCAAATAGCAATAAAAAGTGTTAAAAATGCTTTTGCTCGTGTTTCTAAAAAAATCAATGAAACAGTAAGACTGAATCGAAATAAATAATAGGCAAAACGGCCTGAAAGCCGTCCATAAATTAATTACTGGTAGACTTGAAATCCAATAAATTGACAATTGAATTTAAAATGCCTGAAAGTTCGCCGAGTCATGAATAGATTGTCAATTTCCGATCGCGCAAAGTCTAGAGACTGTGATCTCTGCTTTGAAAGTCATATGATTAATCACTGTGGATCGAATCGGAACTGTGAATTATACCACTTCTCACTCGGCTCTGTGTACAAGGCACTTACGAATCGTCGGTAATTAGATGTTAATTGCACCTCGGCGTTTTTCCTCTGTTATTCACCTCTTTCGCATTCATTTCGTCAGCCCCGACGAGACCACTCAATTCAGTAAATACCAGCTAACGACGTGCCGATGAGGTTAACTTGTGAATTTTATTATATATTTCATTAGAATTATTAATACTTAAAATTCATTAGTGGGCCTGCGAAAAAAAGACGTGTAAATTCATTGGGCAAATGCTTCCTCGATAGGCGGTTTTTGCACCTCACTTATAATAAATAATTTCAAATTTATGCTCACCTCCAAGACTTAAGGTCAAATGAAGTATGTATTCAAGCAGAAAGTTATAAACACTATCATTAATTAATTAACATATAATATGAAAAGATTACATAATTAGTTATATTATAAAAATGATAACTACTTCTAATAACTAGAGGTTTAATGGCATTTGGAGCATGAAAAATGGAAATTAAAAGCGAAATCTTCACTAAAAAATGGTAAACTTGAAATAATGCTTTTAATAATGGAACATTTTGCAAATTAGCTTTATAATAAACGCTTTAATAGGTGAGTAAATTAGCATACTGTTAAAAATATGAATGACGCAAATGTAATGAATGTCACCGGCCCAAATAAAGTTGTTTACGACTAAAATATTAATTTAATAAATCATTTCCATTATTATTAAACACTAAAAATGCTAATTGTTCAAACACATGATAACTTAGTTAGATGTTTCAATTTTCTATATTCAGATACTCGCGTTTTGGGAGGTAGATTTAAGAAAAACTTAGAAATTATTTTTTTTTTAATAATAAGAATTAAATAATAATAACACGTATTTTATTGTAACATTTTTTCAAACAACCCATTAATGAGTTATAGCTCTCACTCGTATATAATATATAAATACATATGAATGATCACCGGACCGTTATCCTACCTATCGTGATTCCTTGGAGTGATTGGTGCGTTCCATCACCTTCACTTCACGTAGACATTGTCCGTAACCGTACCTATTTTTATGTTGAATACGGGGAAAAGGTATATGTGCCATTTTCCCGCCATTCGGCACCGCTCACGTGGGCAGTATAGATCAAACACAGTAAGGTAAAAGGAAATTTTTAATTTGGTTAATGTTATTTTTGTGGTAATTTATGTTTTTTTAAGTTTATAATACTTATTTATTATACTCTTATTATTTCTTTGATTTTTTCCCTAACTTCTACAATATAAACATATATAAATGAATTGCTTAATAATTTATAAGATGGAAAAGAAAAGTCGACAGCTTATAAATTATAAATTCTTTTAAAAATATGTAATACTTATCTTAATCATAGTATTTGTGAAAAATTACAAAAAATAATTTAAGAATCCGCTTGAAACAACCAAACCGTCATCTAAAACGCACGCCTACTTATCTAATAAAACAGTAATGACTAATTTTAAAATCACGAACTATACGAATGCTTCCCATTGTATTTTATATAGGTCTCATAATTATCTAAAATTCACAAAATTATTGAAATAGTTTGATATCTAATATTGTAGCTGAATTTTTTAATAATTTTAATTAATACAATTAGTTAAATTAACAACAAAACCACGTTTAACTTAAAATAAACTTGAAAGATTATACAGACAGAGACAAATGTATTGCTACAAAAACATTGTAATAACCAATAAATCAAAGTTTTGTAATTTTAAACAATTTATTTGTCTAGACAAATTTGAATCAATTATCATGTCAAATGTGGGTGGTGGAAAGTTTTTGAGATGTTTTCCATTTCTCTTTGCCGTTTTTAGTTTCATTCTCATCCATATAACCATTTTGCAGAATCTGTTAATCCATCTCTTGGTAAAGAGTTAAATCCACAATCGAGAAAGAAAGACAGTCGTGAATTGTAGTGAGGTGTTTGTCGAGAGGGCGACCGATTGAATGATGAGATTTGCGCTAAAAGTTTGCACGATGGCGGCGGCGGTGGTGGTCGACAAGCGGAATTGATGTTAATTGTTTATTGTTAAATATCGCAACGCAACCTCCCCATTAGCAATTAAATAATAATCATTCGATCGCGAAACGGTGCGATTGGCCAAGGTGTGTGATTCATGTTTTGGGCGTTTGGGAACCAGTCCAGCTAAGCGCAAAGGGGTCGCTTCAAAGTCACCTAGAAGACAGCTGGAGAGAGAGCGATAGAATGAATGAGAATATGGGGCGAATTCTTTAACGTTCCATGTGAATAATTGATTTTTTTTTTGCATTGCCTTCCCCATCAAGTCGAGCCGGGTTATTTAATTGTTACGTGGCGGGCTCCTTGAACTTTGCAAAACACATCAGCAATGTGCTCATTTATTCAACTAACTCGTCGTAATCAACTCACAGTTTTACTGAGGCCTGAATAACTTCACTTAACATAGGGTAAAAATGATCGATGCTGATACTAAAGAAATGTTTACAGTTTAATTGAAATGTCGCGCCTCGCGCTTTACAATTATAATTCGCGTATTTTATAATTGCAAAAAATGTGTGACAGCGGAATATTGTGTCAAGTGTCACTTTTTAAACTTGTGATATGCTTTGAAGAAGGTAATCAATTTCGAAAGTGAATTTTTATTGAAGGTTTTAATTAAAATTGGTGTTACTTTTCAAATTAACTGTTTTGTCCTCAATAGTAATGGCCATTTCGTTTTGAAATAAGACTACAAACATGAGATGATTTAACTAACAACATGACTGTTAAAAAAACTGCAATTGGAAAAATAAATTTAAAAAAATTAGTTTAAGTTTTTATAAGATTACAAACCTGCATTAAATTTATCTTATAATAACAACTTAAACATGTTTTCAAAATAAACCTATTAATAATTCAAAACTAATTATTTTCTGACACAATTCGTCCCTATTCAAAACTATCATTTTCTGTAATTGGTTTTTTAATGGCTTTAATTTATGCATTAAGGTTAAACTATGGTTTGATTACTTTAGATAAGAAGTTAACATATGCAAGACACGCCTTTTCGGTTCGATTTTAAATTGCTCGGCATAACAAGCTTTTTGCGATTTGGACCTTCCTTAATTACGTCTACGTTTTTTTACTATCACAAACACTTGATGGGGAGAATATTTAGCAGATAGATGTGAATAATAGTTTATGACCTGATTGCCATGGAATAGGCAATAAATTCCCTCCTTTGTGGAATTAGAATTAATAGGAATTTTAGATTTAGCATTTCGTAAGGCAGTCAGTGTGGGCATATGTTAATTACTGGGTTCGTCCCAAAAGACACTTAATTATCGTCGGTTTAACTATTAAGTTTGTCATTGTCCTTGGACAGGTCTATTTCCCGTCATTTTCACAACAACAGCCTAATATCCCACAAATGCCAATCATTTCCTGCGATTCACTCTGAATTTTCTGGCCCCTATTTAAATTCCGTCCCAATCGTTGGATTTTAGATTTTTCCCTCCTCTTGTCTTTTTGCTTCTAGATGTAAAGAGAACGACTCGACGGGCTGAAAATGAAAGACGACGTATGTTTTCAGAATGAAAGAAAAAGCCTCGACACAGTAGTAGAGAGATGAATGATGATTAATGGGATACCCATTTACCCACTGTTTCAGCATTAATTTTTACGTTCCACAAATATCTCTCTCTCCTACCTACCTACCTTTTTCCTCAGAACACACTTTGTCTCGTCGTCGACTGCCTTCTATATTATTATTATACTGTTTTTGCTATTGAAGTGTTCCAGAGCTCCACTCCACTTTATGCCTGCCTGCCTGTCGCCTTCGTTCTGTGTTAGACAGATCGGGCTGTTGTTAGAGAGACTGCTCTCCGTCATGTGGTGACTTCATTGTGGCAAAGGTGCAATAATTCACCAAACAATGAACTATTATTTATTTAACAGTTTGACGCGGTGCAGAATCTTCTTACTCTTTTGTTGTTGATGACTAGGAAGTATGATGAAAGAGCGCTTTTGTTCAAAATTAAAATTCTGGCGTTCGTCCCGTCACACACTCGTCAGTTTTGGTTCAAAA
>JXOV01019247.1:0-15822 GCA_001014945.1 Clogmia albipunctata | reverse complement strand
ATTGTTAATTGTGAAAAGATTGGCAAGTGAAGATAGTGAAGATAGGGCATTTGACAAAATTTGATTGCGCAAACCAATTGGTTAGAGATAGACCTTCGCAGAGATTGATGTTTGATCTAAGGGCAATACACCCTACTGCGGAGGCCAAGAGATTTAAGAGAGAGCACAATAGATCTTCAGGTCAAAGTGCGGGATCACCTCAATAGAGAAATGATTAAGTTATCTTCGTACTTTGATATTAAGATATGCATTTATTGTCTCTTTATATAGGAAAGAAGAATATAAGAACATCAATTTCAGCAAAAGAATTTTTTTCGCAATAACTTTATCAAATGTTATGAATGAGAAAAAAAAACGATTAAGCTTCTTACTTGATGACGCATTTTGGGGCCTTCCAAATTGTTATTAAAAATAGCATACACATGTTTAATAAATTCAGAGAATGAATGGATTTAAGGAAACATGTGGAACGAGATAAAAATAGGTTCATTGTATTGGATCAAGATTATAATATATTTATATATATTATATATTTTATATATAAAAATTTGAGAAATTATCACCATAAAATTTTATTTGGATCTTCTTAAGTATCTTCAGTAAATAAAAGGAAAGAATTGGATACATAAGAGTCAGGTGATTAAATTTTGGTATAAAAGTCAAAGAATCTTCTTTCAGAATGCAGTCATCAATAGAATTTGAGCTTTGGATAAAATGAAGCGAATTTTAGTGATATTCTTAATAATTGTAGTTCTAAATGTGGAGTTTTCTTCTGGAGGTTATAGAAAAAAGAGACCAATAAGTGAGGAAGACACTAATGAAGATACTAATGAAGACAGAAATGAAGAATCTAACGAGGACAGTGCTTGTTTAGATTCAATAGAAGATCGCAAATGTGGAAAAAATGAAAAATGGTACTCTTCGAGATCTCCTTGTCCGAAATTGTGCAAATCTATTGGAAAGGAATGTAAACTGAAACGGAAGTCTACCCCCGGATGTGATTGCAAACCAGGATTTTCTCGGAAAAAGGAGGACGGTCCTTGTATTCGCAATGAAAATTGTCCAAGTAAGAAATTTTTTTAAATTTTTTTTGCATCAAAATAATTGATATTTTTTGCAGATCAACGGTGCCCCAAAAACGAGATATGGTTGCCGAGTTATAAAGCGCCCAAGTCTGAAGAGACCTGTGATGATGAGTACAATAGCAATTCCGAAGATCAGACACGAGGAGGTTCTGATAGATCGGGCTGCTACTGCGTACCAGGATACGTGCGGAAGATCAAAAACGGGAAATGCATTCCAAAAGACCAGTGCAGTGATGATTGTCCTCCAGACACTGAAAAGCGGTGTATAGATCCTTGTGAAGAATACTGTGATTCAAATGCCTGTGTTGGAGCTAAGTCATCATCTCATAACAAATGCAAAAATATTTGTGCGTGTCCAGAGGGTGAGAAGAAATTAAGCAACGGTACATGTGTGTCCATTTGTCCTGAAGAATGTAAACCGAATGAGAATTTAGTGTGTGACTATCCTTGCAAAAACGATTGCGATCCAAATGCTTGTGATGAGATTGATCTAGACTTACCCTGCACCTACTTTTGTGCCTGCGACGAGGGCTACAAAAGAGATGATAATGGGGATTGTATTGAAAGTGATGCTTGTGTAACATGTAGCGATACAGAGAAGTACAATCCCAATTTTGGGTGCGAAGATTCTTGTAATGAGAATGCATGTCTGGGCACTGATCAGACTGGTCTTCCTCAAAATGATTGCAGCTGTATAGATGGATACAAAAGGGATACATTAGGTGATTGTGTTTTAAAAGACGATTGTTACTGCAAGGGTGAAAATGAAGAGAAGGCCCTTATTTCTGATCAATGCGAAAACAGCTGTGACCGGAATGCTTGCGATGGACTAGAACTGCCTGAAGAAAAAACAAAACAATGTATCTGTGTGCAAGGTTTTTTGCGAAGTGCCAATGGAGATTGCGTAGAGGAATGGGATGCGGATTGTAATTTATCGCCATCATTATCTATTCAATAAATAAGTTAAATGTAACCGTTTTTGTTTTTCAAATTGAGAAATAAGTCCTGAATTTTATAAAAGATATCAATTTGGGAATTCATAGGTGACACTATTATCAAAAGAGAAAATAAATTTATCTTCTTAAATATTTAAAATGCCATAAATTTTTCCAAATCATTTTTATCGCTTATGAAAGCGAGCGTAAAAAAATTTTTTGGAATGTTCCACAAGAAACTTTACACCTTGAGTGGTTCAATTTTGATCGTTCATCAAAGCAATATATTTTATTGTAATGTAATTTTCATTGATAATTTCAATAGTTATATGTGTTGTCTATTAATAAAATTAGACGATTTATATCATTTAATAGTATTATTATACGATAATTTGTGAGAACATTCAAAACCAAGATTTTCGATGATTACAGACTTTTATCAATAAATCCTGAATTAGGAAAATTGATATATTTATAGTAAAAGACTATATTAAGATGAAAATTGATAAAAAAACAAAAATTAAACATTTTGTTTTCTAAAAATAGCTGTGCAGANGAACCTAATTCCAATATTTATTCATACTTATACTCCCAATGAACCCCTTAACCCTATTGCAAAAGGAATTTTTTAAATTATGGAAAATACCAGAGATATTGATGGTTGAATTTATTAAAATGATTGTATTCAACTTCTTGCAACGGATTGTATGTTGCCTATAAATAGAATTCAAATTATAAAGCTGTTTTATATTCTGATTACCTACGAGTTAATAGGGGTTTCCAATTGATACACTTGCTCACTAGTTAATTCAACAGGTTTATTAATACGTCTGGATTCTTCAAATTACAATATTCAACTAACTGATGGTCAGTTTCTAATAAAAATTAATATCATTGTTAAGCAATAATAATTGTCATATTTAACAAAGACTTAACATACGCTTTTCGATATTCATTTGAGTTTGGTAATGTTTCACTTTATGGCATTCAGTGAAAATTTTGAATTTTTATTTCACTAGGGCAAAAAAATTGTCATAAACTATCCAACAAATTGACCTTAAAGTCAAAATTTGGTCTCCATTGTTGCCCTTAAACTACACAAAATATTGGTCTCGGCTATGCCATAGGACCGTGCTAATATTTTAATTTAATTAATGTTTCCTGTTTTACAATTTCAATATTTACCGTTTCAACAGCCATCTGCATATAATTTGGCTATTTTTGTTCGATTTTTGGCACATTACGTAGATATCAGAGATAAATCTGCTTAACTGTAAAGTAAGTAAATTATAGTAATAGCCTTATATTGCTTTTAATAGAAATTTATTTTCCATAAATTAAAAAAAAAAATTTTCCCTTTCAATTCCTGTAAGGAACATGGGGGGTCGCAACCTCAACCAACGGGTTTTTGCGACATTTCGGTGACTATTTGCTTTCAGTGTATTATTAGTCAATTAATAGCACTTAGACCAGTTTGAAAAAGGACCCAGTCAATCCTATCCGCCCAGGGATCGAACCCTTGATTCCGAAGAGGCAGCCGGATGCGTTAACACATGGCCACGAGACAGATATTTTCCATAAATTAAAGCAAACAAATGTTTTATGTCACAATAAAATAGGCATATGCCTAATGACCAAGTAGTTAGGAAGAATTCCATCCGTTAACGATAACTTCACAAGTTAACATTTCACTTGAAACATTTGTGAAACATGTCTATTTTTAAATTTTCCTTGTAAATATTGAAATTTAATGTGCAATTGTAAAAATTGCAGTGATCGTGAGTGGAGTGCANCAATAAAATAGGCATATGCCTAATGACCAAGTAGTTAGGAAGAATTCCATCCGTTAACGATAACTTCACAAGTTAACATTTCACTTGAAACATTTGTGAAACATGTCTATTTTTAAATTTTCCTTGTAAATATTGAAATTTAATGTGCAATTGTAAAAATTGCAGTGATCGTGAGTGGAGTGCAAAAAAACGCTATGTCCTGCTCGGGTGTAAAGTCTTGGTTTTTAACTCGGAAACGATGAAACACTCGCCGTCGGCTCGAATGTTTCACTCGTTGAAAAACAGTTGACTTTACACCCTTGTAGCACAAATAACTATTATACCATAATTTAAAAAAAAAAATTAATTTTATGATGCAAATTTTTATTTTTTATAATATCAAGGTCTTTTGTTATAATTTTAGATAAATTTACCCTTACATATTCTTTAATGTAAAGGTCTAACCCAGAATCATTCCAAGAAAGACAATTCTTACTTTAGGGTAAGTACACGAGGCTACAGTACAACAGTTATAGACTCTTACTACTGACATCACATCACAGAACCAGAACGGTATACTTTAAAAATTCTAAGCCCCTAAGGATACTCAAATTTCTAACAACTCTAAAAATGAAAAATGAATTTTACACCTATAAATTACAATATGTATTGCATTTATAAAACTTAATTGAAAGTCCCAATTTCTTTGTATCGGAAAGGTGTGATTTTATTCCTTATAGAGTTCTTAAACTACTGGAGGATACTATAGATATTCAAACATACAACTTACTGCTTATAAATAGAAAATTGATGTTTAAAATGCAGTTTGTATCCATTTAAAGAATTAAAAACTAAAAAAAATTGAAGATGTGTAAATTTTCAAATAGGACAAACCAATACAATCTATGTGTTTTTCAGAAGGAACCTTAAACAAAACTTCTGGTCAGAATACATAGAGATTTTTTCATCTGGAAGTCAAACCGTTTAATAATTGTCGGAATTATTCATTTAATTGGCCTAAAATAGACTTTCGCAGGATAACTAGAGAAGAACATTTAATAAAAAAAGATGAAATAATTAATGGAAATTGTCTGAGAATAAATCAGCAGTATCGAGAGTTTGGAAATTTGATTTTGAAGTTTAAAAATGGAAATCTGTTAACAAATTTCATTATTAATGATTATTTTGGAATACGTACGTAGCCTTAAATATTCTGTAATTGTGGAGATTCTGAAATTATCTGATCATTTTGTGAATTTGGTTTTACGTAATCAAAGTTAACAAATGCCCCATCCATTCATTTGCCAATCTTTCACAATTGACAATTGAATTGCAGAATTTGACAAATCATTATTTGTTATTCTGTGATTAGCTCTAAGAACAAATGATTTTATATAGAGCGTATAAATTGACAGGTTTTTGCCACCAAAACCGAACAAACATACTACGAAGAAGACCATCCCTTTCACACTTTCATCTGTATCCGTTCATTCAACAGCAGCAAATTATCAGTATTGGAAAGATGCGGTTTATCTCTTCGATTCTATGCATTCCATCCAAGCTTTAAACCCTGTCAAAATTCGAGCAAATAATGTTGACGACATTAGTTGTTCGAATTTTGAGGCCGGGTTATTACATTTGTTAAATTTATATTAAACAAATATTAATCACAGCATGTTATTAGTGAAAACGAGTAATGAAATTCGAAAGAAAAAAATTACGGTCTGATCAGAGCTCGAACCGCGTCCCTCTCGAGTTGAAATCTGTGCAGCGCTTTAATCACGGCGCCACCCGGCCCCAACTTTTACTACTATGCAAGTTTAAATTATTGGCCTATTGTTCGTGTCTCAGAATGGGTGGAAAGAAATATCTAGGAGTATGTCGATTCCTTTCCTCGATTAGTGTTAACAAAAATAAGGTAAAATTCTCTAATTTTTTCTGACATCTGCTGTTTAAAGTAATATGAATGAGATCTCAAAAAACGAAGAAAAAAATCAATTATGCATTTTATTTGATGACGCACATTGAGGCCTTTCAAATTGTTATTTAAAAATATTAAATAAACATTGAATGTGTTCAAAGAGAAATGCATTTAAATAAGTAAATAACCAGATAAAAATACATGAGTTGTATGGAATCAAGATAACCTTCAGATGATCCGTTTTAAACCTTCATTATATGAATTGCACTTAATTATCAAGAGTAAATAAAAAGGATCAGATATATAAGAACCAGATTGAAGTTTGGTATAAAAGCTCAAGATTCTTCTTTCAGAATGAAGTGGTCAAATAATTTTGGAATTCGGGTAAAATGAAACGATTTATTGTGATACTCTTAATAATTGTTGTTCTAAATGTGGAGTTTTCTTCTGGAGGTTATAGAAAAAGGAGACCAATTAGTGAGGAAAACAGTAATTAGGATTCTAATGAGGACACTAATGAAGAATCTAACGAGGACAGTGCTTGTTTAGATTCAAAAGAAGATCACAAATGTGGAAAAAACGAAAAGTGGTACTCTGCCAAATCTCCTTGTGCGAAATTGTGCAAGTCTATTGGAAAAGAATGCCAACTGAAACGGAAGTCTACCCCCGGATGTGATTGTAAACCAGGATTTTCTAGGAAGAAAGAAAGTGGTCCCTGTATTCGTAATGAAAATTGCCCGAGTAAGTGTTATACTCTTTTGCTTTTTTGCTAAAGATTTGACAGTGACCTAGCGCAAATCCTAAAACAACTCAAACGAAATAAAAAATCTATCTTTTCGATGTAAGATTTCTCTAATTTTAATTATTATTCCAGAAAATTGCCCTAAAAATTCTCACTGGGGCTGCGGAAATGCCTGTTCCGATAGCTGTAGAAAGGAGTTGAAGGATTGCAGTCCTGTCTGCACTAATCGTTGCATTTGTGACGATGAATATCGTCTAATTGATGGAAAATGCAAAGAGAAAAGAAAATGCGATGAAAAAGACAATGAAGATGGCGAAGATTCTGACCACGACATTGGACGACCCTGTGGAAAGAACAAAGTGATAACATCCTGTGGAAATTCTTGTCAACAGTCCTGCCCAAATTTGCACAAAATTTGTCCCTATTACTGTCAAATGGGATGCTTCTGCAAACCAGGATACTATGAAATCGACGGGGAATGTCAGCCTGAGAAAAACTGCAATTTAACTTGCAAAGAGAACGAAGTCTATTTGGCTTGTGGAAGTTCTTGCCAAGACAAATGTAATCAGAAGGCGATTTGTAAAGATTGCAGGAAAGGGTGCTTCTGCAAATCTGGATTCAAAAGATTAACTCCTGAAGAGGACTGTGTTGATGAAAGTCAATGTCCCCCGCCCGGAGATAGCGAAGAAGACAAAACAATTCTGTGAGAAATATTTGAATTCAGAAATTAAATAAATTTAAACAAATTTAAAAATTTTTACCTATTTTATTAATCATTTAAAAACTGAATTAGAGATAACTAATGTTAAAAATTAACTTTATGATATTTCAGGGGCTATTTATAGAAATAAAATTAATTTGAATGATAAAATCTATAAAAAATTATTAATAAATTTCCCTTTCAATTCATGTAAGGACCATGGAGGGTCCCAACCTCAACCAACGGGCTTTCAGCATTTCAGTGACTATTTGTTTTCAGTGTATTATTATAGCACCTAGACCAGTTGTAAACGGATCCAGTCAATTCGCCTATTTTATTTATATTTTTGCGCTTTTACTTATAATTCGCTATGAACATTAATTCGCAATATTATTGATATATACGTACACAAATGGAAGTTTTTTCGCGCTAGAAAAATATCCGGCCGGGAATCGATCCTACAACAACGAGGAGGCTGTTAAAATTTCTAATCTGTATTGCAATTTAATGCATTTAAAATTCAAATAATCTCTGATAAGCCCCATCGCAGGCTTTGGTCAACACAATTAAAATGATATATTAATAAAATTTAGAAGAGACGGGATATTCAAATTTTATCTCTTATTGCACAACACTCTCATTAGTAAGTACTCAATTCATAGAAGGCGCTTGTTTCTGTTCAAACAAACAAAGCGCTGCTTTTCAGAGTGATATTCCAACCAACTATGCTCTTGCTCTACAGTTTTGTGACCTTTGAATAAAATTAACTATTTAAAAGTTACTATTTATTAATTTATTAACTTCTTCAAAAAGGATATAAAATTTTAAAAGTTCAGATCAATTTCTTTAATAACGGTTTATAATATCACGATTAATAAGAATTCGCAGTAATTTACAGAACGTAACCCCGAAAATAAGTAGCTGTTACATTATCGCCAAAGCAAATATTTACGTTGTTTAGAAAGCATAATAAATGATATTGGTTAAATTTCAATTAATTGAAATTTTAAGGTCGAAGAGTGTTTTTCATTTTCAATGCAGTTCGTTCGATGTTCTTCTCTGGAAATTCTAAAAGGAATTTGGAATGATAAATCTCGAACGAAAGTCTTACATATATTGGGTTCACAAGAAAAAAATTGCACTCAAATTTATTATGTTATACGAATTCGCGATAAATACAACTTTTACGGAAAACATTTGTAAAATTTGATTAATCAATTAGTTATTTATTATTACAATTAAGAACAGTGTTGTTTTAAAACAAAATTTAAAGAAAAAAATTATAGGGTAGCCCCTTTAAATTTGGCGGTAATAAAAAATATGTTTTTAAGACATAAAATAAAAAATGCCGTTGTTTTTTATAAAAAGTTTAAACTTTTAAGAAAAATAGTAATCATTAATCTGGTTATAATTTTAGTTTAAAATGGAATTAATTTGTAACAAATTAAGGTTTAAAATTTAAAGTATTAATAATAGCATAGTATACGAGTTTATAATAGTTATTTATACAACAAGGTCGATAAGGAAGGGCATTATTAAATACAAGGATTGGTTAAGCCACGAGCGTAGCGAGTGTTTAATAATGCTTATCGACCGTGTTTTATACAGATTTTTTTTGCATTCTTAAATAAATTAACATATAACTTTAAAAAAACATTCGTAGTCTTAAAATCAAATTTAAATTTGCTGTCTCCCTCACATTGTTTTCGCTTCCTTTTCTAATTCTAAGAGAAAAGTCAGAAAGCAAAGTCTTGATTCTCTTTTTCTCACATAGGAATCACATTGAATATAAAAAACAATTTTATCAAATTTAATATATATTATATATGGTTTATACTATTGTTAATAGTGAAAGAATAATTCTTTTGATTAAGATTAGTAAATCAATTTCAAAACCTTATAAAAATTTAGAATTATTCACTAAATCCATATTAAAAGATAAAATTAATTTAAAATATTTTGGAGCATATTTCTGGTTAATCTTCAATAATCTGAATTTTGAGTCTTTTAAAAATTTAATTAAATTTTTTTTAAATATGTAGGTATGTATAAAAAAATGAAAATGACAAAACCCGGAACCGATTGTGAATTAACTTCTTCTTTGAATTTGGCCCAATGTTGCACTTGTTCTGATCAGAAATAAATAACGCGGAGTAACGACCTTTTTGGTGCAGCGGCGAAACTGGTTGCCAAGAGTGCATGTGGTCAGTAATCGGGGTATATAAAGATCGGTCAAGAGCCGGAAAGCGGATGAGTTGCAAAATGTTTGATTTTCGCGTTGTGCTTTTCTTGCCAATATTATTTGTTGGAGGTCAATTTCAAATAGCTGGGCTAGAGGGGTTTGAAAACCTCATTCTGCCCTATCCATTGGCGTATGCTAATAATGGGGACGAGTTTCGAGGCTGCCTAAATCCAGAAGACTCTTGGTGCGGATTGAATGAAAGATGGTTCAAAACGAGGCCTCCCTGTTTGGCTTCTTGTGATACTTTTGACTATGCCTGTCTGAAGAATAAAACTAGTGGACCTGGCTGTGATTGTCGATCTGGTTTTGCTAGGTCTTTAAAGAGTGGAGTTTGTGTCCCTTATCAACAGTGTTTAAGTAAGAGTTTTTCATTTCTAAAAGAAGTTTTATTTAAAGTCTTTTTTTTTCAGAGGAACGTTGTTCTGGTCCAAAAGAAATTTGGCAGTACTGTGGACAAGCTTATTATTGCGAACCAACTTGTGGAAGATTAGATGAGCCTTGCAACATTCAGACGTTAGTATGCCCTGAAGGATGCCAATGTGAACCGGGATTGGTTAGAGATCCTTTAACCAACGATTGCGTGCGAATTGACGAGTGTCCAGGCTCTAAGAAGTGTGGAGTTAACGAACACTTTGAAAAATGTGGAAATCGCTGCTTAGAAAACTGTTCCAGCAATAATAGTACTTGTCAAACATGCGAAAATGGTTGTTTTTGCAATAAGAATTTCGTTAGGTTAAACACAAGGTGTGTTCCAAAGGAAGTGTGTGAATGCAAATCGGATGAAGTTTACAGTTTATGTGGAAACAGCTGCAATGAAGACTGCCCTGGATCGGGACGTGTTTGTCCTCAAGTTTGTCAAAAGGGTTGTTTTTGTCCCAAAAATCATGTAAGGAAAAATGGAAAATGCGTTTCCAAATCAGCCTGTAATTGCACAAAGCCCAATGAAGTTTATTACACTTGTGGAAGTCCTTGCAACGAAAAATGTCCACGAACAGGTCATTCATGTCCTCAAGTATGTGAAGTCGGATGCTTCTGCGCTAAAGGTTTTTCGAGAATCAATGGAACATGCACATCGAATCAGTTTTGCAAATATTGAAGAATGAAAACAAAATTATTGAAAACAGGTGTAAAGTCGTGGCAATAAACAATTTATTGCAAATGAACTGGTGTTTGTAAATTCAGGTATAAAAGGTGATGAGAGGTGGATTTTTGAATTATATTCGTTTGGCTCGAGTTGGGGATTAAAGTGAAATGAATCGGTTCTGGTTTTTGGTGGTTGTTTGTTTATTTGTGGTTTCAGTGGAGTCGAGAAGAAAGGCAGATTCTTCTCCTCAAGACGATAAGGCCTGCAATGATTCTGTTGAAGACGAAGAAAGTGGTAAAAAATTAACAAAATAAATAAATGTAAAATAAGAACTTCTATTTTAAATTAGAGAAAACATGTAGGGGCAGAAATGAGCAATGGCTTCCGTGTGGGAAATATAAGTATTGTGAACCGACTTGTGGGAAACTATACACCCCCTGTTTGATCCGTTACAAAAAATGTCCTGAAGGATGTCAGTGCATCGACGGATACGCTAGATGTCCAAAAACTGGAAACTGTATTCCGGAGAAAAACTGTTCAGATTTTAAAACTTGTCCAAGAAATGAAGAGTACAAAAAACCTGGACAAAGATGCGAGGAAAGTTGTGACGAAAATCGTTGTGCAAAAACTGAAGAACTGCCAGAAAATGGATGTTTTTGCAAGGAAGGTTTTGCAAGAATTGGAGAAAAGTGTCAACCAAGGAAAAAGTGCAAATGTCCCAAAAATATGGTGTGGAATGATTTTGGAACTTTTTGCACTGATCATTGTGATAAAGAGATAATTAAGTGCAAAGCTATTCCCAAACCAGGATGCTACTGTTCCGATGGATTTGCCAGGATCAACGGGACTTGTCTTTCAGACGATTTATGTGAACATCATTGTGGAGATAATGAAGATTACCAGAAATGTGGAAATTCTTGTATGGACTATTGTGATCCCACTTGTGATGAGGGTGCATGTGCTCCAGGATGTTACTGTCTTCCAGGGTTCAAACGGCCTGGTTTGTATGAACAGTGCCAAGAAATGGAATGCGATTCGGGAAATGTGACAACAACTGAAGCTAATCCAAGTAAATAATTGATTGTTCATAATTGAAAAATTCAAAAACTTGCAAATTCTTGTTTTTCTAAATAAAACGATCTTGTTGTAATTTGTAATATCTACTATTAAATATAAAGTGTTGGTTTTTAATTGAACTTATCTATTAAAACATTCTTTAAGTGATTTTTCTTTATTAATAAATGAAGTGAATGAAATCTATTAAATTTTTATGGATGTCGGTTATGTTGTGCATGGTTTAACTGTTTTAGCCAGTTTATGTGTGTCTGTTTTATCGGATGGGTTAAATTTAAATAGTACTAAACAATTGCTTTCGGTCCATATAACCATCCGTTAACGGATGATATTTCTAAAAAACTCAAATTTTAAGAAGGTTCTCTAGAAAATCTGATAACTGCCATTATTTTATTGATGATACCACTTCCGGACCCTATATGCACAGTATTTTAAGGACAAAATTTCAATTTTCAATTTAATTAAAACGTCAAAGTGAGTTCCAAATATTTCCACTAGATGGCGAACGTGTCAAATTGGTAATTTCCAGTCACAATACATTTAAAACTAGACGGTAAGGTCACGCAGTAAGTCCTCAGTAAGCCGTCAGCTTTTATATGAATTTAGCATGCTGTGCTTCTAGCTGGCGCGCCATAAATGTTTTACCTGTTACATCGAGGATAAGGGACTGAAACAGAAAACGATTTGAGATAAAAAATGAAATTTAAAAATTTTATTTACAAGTAACAAAACCAATTTTATTTTTTTATTAATTTATTTTAAAATGCATATAGTTTTGCGTAGAACACCATCGATATGCATTATTAAACACTCGGGCCGCCTTTAAAACACTAGCTACGTTCGTGGCTTTAAAGAACCTTTGTTTTTAATAATGCCAATTTTTTTCTACCTTGTTTTTATTAATGCTATATATTTATAAAAAACTTAATTAACAAAATTTATGATTCAAAATAATAAGTACAATCCTTATTTTTCTTTTACAGATGATTGTTCTGATCCAAATGAGTCGTATGTGAGCTGTGATGAAGGAAAATCGTGTGAATATATCTGTGGCTATTCAAAAAGACAGTGTTATAAAACTGAAGGAGAATGCGAGTCTGGATGTCGATGTTTGGAAGGATATTTTAGAGATAAAAAATCTGGAGTTTGTGTAAAAATGTGTTCTGATCAACCAAAATGTGAATCATTGGATGGTTGTGGGGTTTCTCCGGAATGTAAATCTCAATCAAACTGTGAATGCCCTCCAAATTCGTCATGGAGTAATTACGGAACCATTTGTCATGATCACTGCCTCAGAGATTTAATGAATTGTCCTCCAATTCCGATTTCAAGATGTTACTGTGACATTGACTTTGCAAATATAAATGGCACTTGCAAGCCTCGTTCTTCCTGTCCAAAGCCCTGTGGAGATAATGAGGAATACTTAAGTGGAGGAAGTTGGTGCCAAGATAAGTGCAACCTGGAAGGAAATTGCAAGGACTTGAAGGTGGGATGTTTCTGTATTAAAGGATATAAGAGAAATTCTGAAGATACTCCATGTTTTCCTGAACATCAATGTATAGAAGGTAAGAAGTATAAATAAAATGAAGTTGTTTAATAATGTGAGAATGTAGATTTTGTTGTATGAGGTTTATCAATATATTAATTTGTTTTTTGCAATCCCGTATCGAAACATAAACTTTTCGATATCCATTTGAGTTTCGTAATGTTTCACTTTATCGCACTGAGTGAAAATTTGATTTTTTTTCACTAGTGAAGAAAATGTCATAAACTATCCAACAAATTTGTCCCAAAGTCAAAATTTGGTCGCTATTGTTGCCCTTAAACTTCACAAAATATTGATCTCGGCTATGACATAGGACCCTCATCATGTCACAAATTAATTAACGTTTCCTGTTTTAAATTTTAATATTTTCCGTTTCAATAGCCATCTGGATATAAATAAGATATTTTTGGCACATTTAACTGTAATATAAGTAAATTATAGCAATTGCACTATATTGATTTAAATTGTAATATACCAAACAGTAAATTAAAGCAAATATTAATTTGAATTCCAACCGTTAACTATAACTTTTCAATTTAAGATTTTACTTGATTCATTTGTGAAACATATCATTTTTTAAATTTTCCTTGTTTTAATGTGAAATTGTAATTTTAGTGCTCATGTGTGGAGTGCAAAAAACGTTATGTCCCCTCATTTCACTCGTTAAAAAACAGTTCACTTTACACCCTTGTAGCACAAATAACTATTATGCATCTTTGTTGCCTAAAATTGATATTATGATATTCAAATTTGTTCTGTCAAAGTCTTTTTATGGCACAAGTGCTTTAAAGTGTGACCTCTGTAATAAAATTCATCAATTTATGTGAAAAGTTACTCTACATTCACGAATACTGACGAACATTACAGTTATGGATTTTTATATTTAAAAATTCTGTTCCCGATCAACATTAAGTTATGAAATAAAAACATAAACATTATTGAAAACTATTACACAAACAGAAGAATTTGTGCCGAAGAAATCAGAAGCGATTACCAAAACAGTTTCTCTCAATTTATTGATTTGTGCAATGAAATCGAAGTTTAATAAAGTTTTAAACCAAATATGAATATTTAATGAAAATCATATATCGGGCTTTTCTATGAAGTACGGCTTCTTAAACTGTATGCAAGTGATAGACAAATATTTAATTCTTTCTTTGTTACATCAGAAGTGTGTGATAGGACACCTAATTTTAAATTTTCATATTGGGACTTTTAAAAATTTCTTTTATAAATATATTTAAAAATGCATAAGAGTTTATATAACACACGGTTGGTAAGCATTATTAAACGTACGGGTCTTCTTTATAAAACATTTATTTAGCAACTTTAATTCTAATTCTAATTCAGTACCTTTTAAGTTAAAAAACCAAATTAGCAATATAATCACTTACTTATACTTTAACTTATTACAGAAATAAAAGTGGACGACCCATGTCCAAAAGGCGAGGTATATTTGGAGAATGGACCACCCTGTGACAACGAGTGCAGTTCAATTGGGCTTCTGTGCAGCAGACTGAAACCCTTGAAGAGGTGTTACTGTCCCCTTGGATTCGCCAGGAACAAAGATGGGAACTGCATTCCAACCGAGAGCTGTCCCAACAACTCTGACGTCTGCGAGGAGAACGAGGTGTGGATGGCGTGTGGCACCGCCTGCGCCCAATATTGTGGAGCCGCCCTCGACTGTGACCGGGGCCCCAGAATCGGAATGTGCATCTCGCAATGCTTCTGCAAACCCGGTTTCCAAAGAAATAAGGAAAACGAATGCATTCCCATTTCGAAATGCTGACGTCTTTTGCTTAATCTTCTTTCTTTTTCGCGTTCTTTTGGCAAAGAAGAATTTATCACCACCGAAATTTAAACACATAAATGACCTCTCCGAACCAGTTTTTTTGTGACGCGGTCAGTTACATCAGTATTATTAATGTGTCATTTCTATTCACCTTATTCTTTCGTTCGTATCAGTTTTTGGTTGAAATGTTTATTTCAATTTTTTGTTTAATTTAGTAGATTTAGTTCTTTATTTTTTTAGTTTTGCTCTAAATTTGTTCGATTTTTAAATTATTAATATTTTTAATAATCGAAATCTTTAAAAATTTATGATCATATAAAATAAATCAAAACCTGATTTTACTGCTTTTACTAATGTTAAATAAAGAATATTTCTTTTATTAATTGATTAGTTCTTAACTGATAGCATAAAATATATTTTTTGTGGTTATTGAATAAATGTGTTTTAATTTTTAAATATTAAGTACAGTTTTATTATATTAATAAGTGTTCAATATTCTGGGCCTTAATATTTTACAAGAGATATTGTTAGATTAATAAATAATTTCGTTTATTTTTCTTATTTTCTAAAATACACTCTGTTGCAAGAAGTTGAATACAGTCACTTTATTGAATTCAACCATCAATATCTCTAGTATTTTTCATAATTTAAAAAAATCCTTTGGCAATAGGGTTAAGGGATTTATTGAAAGTATAAGTATGAAAAATATTGGAATTAGGTTCATCACAGCTACTTCTAGAAAACAAAAATCCGCACGGTGTCATTTTAGCCCCTGGAAAAACGTTGCAGAAAGTTGAATACACTCCCGTTTTTTGATGGTTTACTGTTGCTTTTATCGGGCTTTAAAACAGTATTTATTTAATTTAAAAATAAGTTTTTATTGATAAATAAAGGGAGCAATTGGGTTTCATGAATTTTTGAATAAAATT
>JXOV01019234.1:0-23010 GCA_001014945.1 Clogmia albipunctata | reverse complement strand
CACTCGGGCCTTCTTTAAGGCACTCGCTCGTTCGTGGCTTAAAACAACCCTTGTTNACTTTTACAGAAATTCGAAGAATTTTTAAGATTTCTATGTTAATTTATTTAAAAATGCACAAAATTTTATATAAAACACGGTCGATAAGCATTATTAAACACTCGGGCCTTCTTTAAGGCACTCGCTCGTTCGTGGCTTAAAACAACCCTTGTTTTTTATAATGACTTATCTTATCGACCTTGTTGTATAAATAACTAATAAACAAAACTTTGATATACGAGAAGAACAAAGAAAATGTAACCACCCTATACCTCTCCTTATAGTATTAATTTAATCCTGTACAAGCCACCTACAACCTCGTCATTACCGACAAGATCATCGACGGTGACATTGGAACTCATCAAAGCAAAATCAAAATCTCATAAGCCGTTATCAACTTTGAATCATCTGCTTGCAAAAACAACACGTACTAATTCCTACTTTTCATCCCTTTCCGACGCGACCCCATTAATAGCATTCCTCCCGGGAATTGTGTACATTCACAACATGGATGGTGAGAATTGGGAAAGACGTACAGCTTCCATACAAAAATAGCAAAGACGCTTAATAAGTCCAAATTATAATTTATTACCAATGTTTGTGGGAAAACTTTTTTCCTCGCGATATCCTTCATCTTTTCTGTATCTATCTTCTTTGTCCAGTATTTATTTTCCGATTCGAGCGGAATTACTGCTGGTCCATTTTGGGGACAGTTTTTCTGCTCCATTTCTCCTCAATAAATCCCATTCACAAACATAATGGACAAAAAATTATTTACTATAACACTTGAATAATTACAGAACGCTATCGTTGCGTGACAAATGTCAAATGTAGAAAAACCATAAAACCGCCATAACTTTAGCCTTGACATAAAAACCGCTCATCACTTTTTGCAATCCCATATTACTTGTTATTATAGCAAACTTTTTGCGCCCTTCTTCTATGCACAACCCTAATTAAAGTCATCTTTCCATCGCCTACAAATTGTGGTATAGAAACCCCAGACTTTACTGGACGAGTATTCGCATTTGATCAGACCAATTTGTCATAGAAATTCTCTCCAGCAAAAAAGTAAAACGACCAAGTAATATCCGATATAATAAATTACTTTTATTGCTTTTGATTACCGCTTGATGAAGACTCTACCCTGCTCCCCTCTTACGTTCTCTGTCTCTCTATCTCTAATAATGGAAATCATAAGACGATCTCCATGGAAGATAAAAGTCTCTCTTTTGATATGAAAACAATATAATAAATAAATAGCAATATTAATCAATTCAGAAATAAGCCGACAATATAATACAAGAAATGGCAGCCTAATTATATCTAATTCGGGTGGAATATTCATAAGCTCTTTTCAAAGGGACGAAAAACACTGGTAATTATGACACTTGTTTGAAATCGTCCATTTTTAATTAGAGGATGATTTTATCATTAATAACTTAATTATGGAAGTTTTTGCATAATAATTTTTTTATATTAATATTTTAATCTGCATTTTATGAATAAAAATTTGCCTGGATTAGGGCATTTCATTTAAATAAATAATGTTTTTTACTTTATGCTGTTAATTTAGTGAGAAATTTCTTAAAAAATCTATGAATAGACTCCATTAATTAACGAAAAATAGTTAATTTCACAAATAAAAATCAAATCAAATAATAAAAAAATTAGTTTTTATTCGAAAAAATCATTAAAAATTTTAATTAAAAAGAGGCTTCTGCTCATTTTCTTTTAATAACAAAAACTCCATTAGGAATTTCCTTTATTCTAAAATTAAATTCCAACATTTAACAGAAAAACTCCAACTTCTTAACCGCTCATAAATCGTTTAGGAGTGGAAAAGGGTAAGCCAAGATAGTAAATTATGGACAATTTATATTTTAAACATTTGGCATTTTCTTTGGGCAGTAAGCAAGAAGCAAGTAGAACAAGTACTAAACGTAAATTGCTATTTGTAATCAAACCGTAAAGGCTCATTAGACATTTAAATTTTATTATATAAACTCCTGCCTTCTCCTGTTCAAATAAATACAACAACCGAAGCACTGATAAAGTACAGAGCTTGAAAGGAAAACACTTTTAGAAGGGACTTGAAAGAGCTATTCATTTTGTTTGCAAATAATTTACCACTTTATCTTATGCGCTACAATTTCGGTCTTAATTCAAGTGCTCCATCCTCTTATCCTTTGCTGGTTTTTGTTGCCTTTTCTACACACACACACACACACAAATAGCAGAGGGCAACAAACATATTATAAACATACGGCTAAGAAATGCTTTCGAAATTATATATTCCCCTAAAACAACAAAAATAATTAGAATATTATTCTCTTTCTCTCTGTGAAGTAAGTATTTCATCAGAAAGTCCTGCTTAATGAAACACGTCGGTAATTTTGTCCGTCGCAACTTAAACCGCATTCCTGCCTGATTCTCTGCTCCTTCCTCTACTTGTGTAAGAAACTGAACCACCCCGACCACCATCAGCAGCAGCGACAGTAATAAACAATAATTTTTCATTAACTTTTAATGAATTAAGACTTTTCCCTTGATGGCGATTTTAATCACATAAAATGACTTTCCACCACACTGCCCACATTTAATGAATTTTCTTTACTTTTTTCTCTCGTATTTTCATTCATTTATTCATTCATTCCGTTTTGAAAATAACATGTTTTCCCTTTTTTCTTCTTATGGTTAGCCTCTTAGCATTCCTGGGCAGTGTTTCCTGCACAAACAACAACACCTAATCCGCTTCCGTTCACTGTTTAAATCCTAATTCCGCAAAATTACCCATTTCCTGTCGTGACTCAGTCACACAGAGTAATCTGGTAATTACTATTTACATTTGCAAACTTCAGTCAAATGATCTTTGGACTTATGAAATGTTGTATTCCCTATTTTTTGTAGGATGCTTAATAGTAGGCTAATAATCGCTAACTATTTTTATTAAAACCATTGAATGTCATTTAATGTTTCAAAAACGATGTTTGAATTGTAAGACTAAGTAATTTTCAATTAATTATTTTTACATAATTCGTCATCAATATGTATCTTTTATAAAATTGGAGAGTTCTGAAATATAATATAATAATTAGTGAGTACATGTAAACTAAGATTTTCTAGGTTTACAGTTTTTATATCTAAAACCCGATTATATGGAGATAAGATAATGAAAATTTGTGAAGTTAGTTAAATTGCGTTAAAAACAGTGATTATGTTAGAGTATTTAGTTAAGATATATGATCTTCAAAACTTGACCATGAGAAAAATCGCGACCTTAATTTCTAATAACGATTTATGCAAAACTGTTTAAATTGTTCATTTAAAAATTATCAACTTTACTTACAAAGATAATTCAGTTAATAAAACGTCACCAAATTTTACTTTAACTAAACTGCTTCAAAAAACTAGACATGTTCTATAGGAAGGACTTGATAATTTTATACACATTTAAAAAGGGTTGGCCCTTAAGTTACTTTTAAACAAGAATCACTTCTAAAAAGAACTTCTTATTTAAAGACAAGCCACAAAAGTCTACAATACAACTGTCTCTACTTTCATTAATCTAGACTGTGAGCCCCTAAGGATTCTAATTTAATAACAATAAAAATAAACTAATTCCACACCTACAGATTACAATATGTTTTGCTTGCATTAAACTTATTTCAAGATCTCAGTTTCTTTCACTATATCACTTTTCTCCGTATCATTTATTGAGAATTTCTTATGTATTCAAATATCAAACATATCAATTGACAATACTGCATACCAACTTTTATAATTTAATTTTATATTAATAAATTAAGGTAAAAGGTTGTGATAGGTGACGGGTGTCCTATTATTTTTCCCTTAGGTGTTTGTAGTTAAAAATCCAGTTCGTTTCAATTAAAAATATTGAAAACATTAAAGTTATAATGCTTACAAATTTGCGATCCAGGTGTAAAGCTTCATATGGGACGAACCAATAAATGTAACAAGCATTTCCATGATTTAAAAAACTTTTTTCGTTAAAATCGGAAAAATAATCAAATTATAAATGTTATATATTTCCAGTCATATTTCCTCGGTTGGGCATTTTCCTTAAAGTGTCACAACTACCAACCCTACCCCAATACAACTGTACACCCAACCAAAACGTCTTTTTGATATTTTTTTATTTCATTATGAAAAATTGCACCCCTAATTGCCGCACTTTGTGAAACTTTAATTACTTATTTGCTGGATAAGGAGGAAACTTTACCAAATTCCTCAGCTTCCAATCTCTCCTCAAATCCCCATCCCAGTCTCGTCGTTCAGAGTTAACTGCACCCATCCCAACCCAACAAATATTAAACTCGTAGACGCGATTATAGTGATAAGAACTTTTGTAATCCAGTGGTATATATTGCCCTTAAAGTTCTCAACCCAGAAACCAAACGAATCGCTACTACTCTAAAGACAGACTGGGTGTGGCAAATTCGCCTCGACTGAGCACAAATAAATTTGCAAAGTTCAACATTAGTGACGGTGGTGGTCCGGTACTCTGGTCCTTCTTTGCAGTCGTCCTTTTTATTATTCTTTTTAAATATAATTGCATCCACCCCCAAAAACACTCTAGTGAATGGAAAATTTAGTTTCTTCTCTCAGTGATTAAATGTGACACACTTTTACTTCCCTTCAATTATTAGTTTTCCCTCTTTTTTTTTAAACCTTCATCATTTTATAAAAGGATATTCAACCATTGCTTGGACTCCATTCTTCTTAAATATCACAATTCGTTGCACTTGGCCGTACGGGTTACAGATTGTGTGGAGAACTTCCTGTAAATAGACAAAAACAAAAAAATCACATTAATTCTCTCTGTATTAAACAAGGATATCAATCAATATTGATCATGTTGGATGGGGACATTTTATTGGAATAACAAAACCCTGTCAGTGACGAGACAAACGGTTTAATGAAAATATAGTAACAAGGCAAAAAAAAAAATTACATAGAGACACATATCACAGACAGGCAGTGTCCCGAATAAAATACAAGCTCGTAATACATGAGGCCTCTCACAATATTTAATAGATATAAATGTGTTTATCATCAACGTGTTTAATATATGCCAACACTTGTTTATTAAAATCCAATTTCCTTCCTTATCCTCCCCGGCACATCTCACATGTGCTTCGCTTTCGCCCCCACCCCTCTCTTCCCCCATGTTTGGCCCATGTTTAGCCGGCTTTTATTTATGGTTAATCGAAATTTATTACCCTTGTATATACACTGTGCTTTTTTGCACACACCAATTTTTATTTACAAAATTGAGGTTAATAAATCATTTATAATACGAAAGAGTACACATATAATAAATTTCATTTACACAATTTATTCTTTAAAAGTACTTATTTTAAAAATACGTGCTCATCAATTTAAATAAAATGGAGCTTTTTTCAATTTTGTAAATAAATCTATTTATCATAATAAATTTTAAAAAACCATAAACATTTTAAAAATGTTTAATATTCAAAAACACGAATTTTAATATTTTTTAATTATAGAAATCGTTGTAGTTTGCTAGGAACTGAACCCTTCTGTGGAATCAGCTGGTCTACAGCTAAAAGTGAAATCATTTCTTGGATGACTGTACTTCGAAAACAGTACTGGGATAACCACATGGGTCTCCGACATTCCAAAAAAACTCATAAACCCCTATCAGAGACCTGCTAAGTGTACTACNACAATACTCGGAGTTTTCTTTGTTTTGAGATCATTTAGAAGATCATTATCTTCAATTCCTATATCGTATGCAAAAATTTATGTAGGGTCAATAATTATGATATGCAAGATGAGTCAGGACGTTATACGAGGAAGATCGTATAGATCAGAGACCTGCAAAATGTACTAAAAGAGACAACTAACACATGGTCGCAAATTTCAATAATGTGTTCGATTGTGCTTCATATAGGCGTTGGTTCGTTTACGATTGAATCACTTTGTTTTAGTCGAGCAGACAACAACAAAGCGAGATTGAAAGGAGAGGATTAAAATTTTACCTGAGAATAAAAGCCATTGACCATAGTATAGGACACATATAATTCTCTTTGTCAAATTCGCTTTAATATTCTTATTTTTGCTCTCAAAATTGACGACAAAAAATAATACTCATAATTTCTCGCCTCTTTGCGATGCACATTAAAGGCAATTGATTGTGTGTCTTTTCTTCGTTTCGCTTACTGCCTGTTTCTCTTAACTGGAGTAATGCATTTTATGGATTTACTCGGCGGAGTGAACGATTACTCGTGCATCATCTCGTCTTTTGCGGTTCACAATAAAAACAAGCGATTTTTGCAGACATATGACCCCTATCTCATGGGAGAAACCTACAAGTTAAGCAGGACAGATCTCAGAGGACTAGTTTCCTAACAGGACACTATCCTATCAGATATCATTTGAATAAAATGGCCCCTTCAGACCATCTACAGGTTATGCCTTAAAGAACACATCCTATGTGAATGTGGTGCTATGGTCAGTTTTAGAAAAGAGGTTCTTTCGCGTGATGTGTTAGTATCAAGTGAGTTCAGAAAAAATATGCAGTCAACCCATTGTCAGCACTGGGGTGAAAACGGTATTGAAGCCGAAATTTTCTTAATACTTCTCATTATAATGAAGAGAATTATTGTAGATAATTTTTTGTTGTGCGTTACCCATAAAGAATTATGTACACACTTCCCCTATTATTACAAATGGAAAACAACCATTTTAAACTTTAATTCATAACATATAATGGTTTAAAAACATCATAATAATGGATATATTATGATACCAATTTTAAAATCCTAACACTGTAACATCTTTTCAAATCTAAAACAATTCAAAAATTCATTTGGTTTCAATCTCCCTATTCTTTATTTCTCCTAATTGAACTCTCAAATCCGTATTATGAATATTACACATCTAATTTAAAAAGCAAACATTCTAGTAAAATTAAAAATAAATTGAATTTCCCCGTAATGGTGAATATCCTGCATTTCCTTGCGCGCTCTTGTTCCAATTTAAATTTAATATTCCGCAAAACAACAAACGCCAAACACCGAGTATAACAATAAATACAATTCCAAATCACCTTCATTTCGACTCTAGAGTAAATTTCCTCGAATTCCATAATCACCACGTAAATCTAAATTAAATTCCGGAAACTACACACAAGATTGAATAATTTATTCGGTTATCCGAGAAGCAATCTTCTTTAATTCAATTTTCATATCTCAAGGATTCATGAATGAACTTCCAATTTCGACTCGATTTTTTCTATACTCCTACTCCTACTCCTACTGGCTGCTCACTGCCCAATCCAATCCAATTGGATCCTGCTGGCTGAGCATAAAAAATTGATATATAATGCCTAGAACTTTTAAGAGGTGGATATCAGAAACGCGTTTCTCGCTAAATTAAAAATAAAAAAACGCCTCCAGAGAGATCCAAAGCCCGTGTGAATTTGATTGCTGGCAGATGAGAAATATACAACAACAAAAAAATACAAAAATCCAAAACGGAATCCACTGAATCGTAACGGGCCAATTTTCCTGGAGCCTTTCGACATTTGATTTGGACAAATGGCCTAATGTCTTTCCATACAGACAATAAAAAACAGCCATTAAAAACGTGAAACTAACTTGTATTCCGCTTTGTATCACAATTTGCAATAAAGGGAGCCAAACAACAACCAGAAAAAAAGAATTCCAGAATTCAATTTAGGAAAATCTCCATCTTTCTCTCCTGCATATTTAATGGAAACACTTTTTTTGAATTGAGATATAAAGTTTAGCCATTTTACAAACTTCTCCATCCATCCATCCTTCCTTCCATCCCACCAGCAGAAGACAACAAATTCGCCAACAGAGCCAAATCAAATTTCACAACTTCTGGCAACGCGCTTTGTAATGGCTCTTCTCCGGGAAAAGGTTCAGGCGTTGAAGACGAAAGAAAAAACATTATGCAGGCACAACAAAGAGCAACAGTAAGAGGCACTAAAACGCTACCTATATATTAATGGCAAAAGTCCCATGCCAAATTTCTACTATGCACAAACACAAGTTTAACAATTTAATATTTAATCCAATTGTTTCCTAAACACTGCAAACACAATTCATTCATTGTTTAATTTAGTTCCACGGGTATCCTAAGGCGTTTTTCAAAAGTTTGCCTGCTGTACTACATGTAAATAAACAAATATTAATTTTGCATACTTTTATTGCAAAAACAATGGCCTATAAAACTGTGTACAATGTGCCATGAAAATAAATAACTAAATTGCAGTCAGTTTTTATTGGAGGCCGCCGTGTCGTTTAGTTTTGGAAGGGTTTCACAAGTTTTTTTTGCTGCTGCTCTCCCTAAAAATACTGGACTGGATGGAGCGTGTACGAGTATCTGACGGGACAGGGCAACATCAATCTCAGTTCATTGGAACATGTGCGTATTGCAAATACAAAAACAAATCTATATTTAGGAAACGGAAATCTAAAACCCAATATCAGTCAATTGGTATTTATCTGAGGCTGCATTGAATCATCATCCATGTACTCTCATAAGAAAACACTCTTCTGTTTTTTCTTCTACCACACAACTATTACATTCAGTTCAATAATAAAATATACATATTTACATAATAGGCTTACCAGATGGTTTCCTCCCCCAATCAATTGTTTTATCGTTATATGATTATTAGAAATAATTTATTCCATCCAAATATACAATAAAATATAAAATTACAATAGTATTACATAAATTTTGAATTTAGAAAAACCATTGCTATTTAACAAAACCACGCGGTAATTCTGCCAATTATCAACTTATTGGTGTCCAATACTCGACAATTCGAGGTAGCATGCAGAATTTCAGGCGCTTTGTCTCTTGAAAAAGCAGCTGAGCAGCTGCAATGGAACCATTTGATAATTCAAACTCTCGATAATTCTAAGTATCTTAAGAATACCTCAAGTTTCAAATTATCGAAAGGCGACTGTATGATATATTTCATTCCACAACCGGAAGATTCCCAAAAAATATCATTAATGTAAATTTCTACTTAAAAATTATTTAAACACCAGATGCAGAAGAGGTTATTTTAAATTTATTTAAATAACGTGTAGGAAAAATGAACCATAATTAAACTCGAGTGTTTAATTATGTGTTTATTCAACCAATTTCTTACAATATTTTATACAGTCCTCATATTTATTAGCTATTTTTCCGCGAAATATGTAGTAAAGAATAAGAAGACAACCCAGTACTAAATTAAGATCTAAACACATACAATTAAGGAAAGTACTTGTCAAGCAAATAGAACTTTAGGTCTTAATTTTTCAAAATATCACTACCTTGCACCATGCACTGTATCACTGATATGCCCGTGATAGCACTCATCATTTAAACCACATTTAAAAGCCATAGTCAACATTTAAGAAGAACTTTTCTTTTGTCATTTGAACAAAATCGATTAATAAATCATGATCTACTTTATTATAGAGACATGAAAAACGTCAAATTATATTTTCATTCTACGCTACTAAGATTAAAAATTATAATTTTTAGTAGTTGAATTTTAGTACAAAGTACAAATTTCGAGTATTTACACGATTTGTAATTGTCTGTGGGAATTGAATTCTACTTTACTCAACGCTATACGATTATAAAACAATTTCTAGAGGAAGCATTGGCTACTAAAATGTAAACATTTTCAACAGAATTGTATAAAAGAAATATCTCAAATGACAATCTTTCTACAATTTGTACTTCTAATTATTGAGGTTCGTTCATAAGAAAAAATTGAGAATAAACATAATTGCAATTAATTTTTAAATCTCTATCGACATTAATAATAACTAAGTACCCTAATCCCAGCACAAATTGGAAATTCGACAAACACTTTTTCGAACCATTGCTGCGCTCGAGTTATGGTCTAAAAATAAAATAAATCAAACAGATGATTTCTGTCTGACATTTGTGGTTCATCAATGTTCGATTTTCTGAGCGGCGGCGGCACTGAACCCATTCCTAGGCCACAAGACCAGCGCTAAGCATCACAAGAGGATTACTAACAAGTTAAATAACGCAAATGTGTGACGCCGCGCGCCGTTGTTGAATATTTGGAATTTCGGCAAAATTCCCAGAATCATCTTCATTCATTTATTCATCAGAATCCTCATCTGCAACATCAGCCATTGGTGACTGCGGCCTGTCGATCCTCTCCATACACCTAACACTATCTATCCATCCCATCATCAACCTCCACCTAACTTGATCCGTTTGATCTGAGCCAATATAAATACTAAATCTGTTTTGATAACTGATATTCGGAAGAAAGACATGGGATCCGGCAATTGTTTTAAACAAATAACAAATCTTATTTATAAATAAGAGCCTAAATTTAAATTGGTTTCAGGCCAAGGTCGTCCAGCTGCCTTTTCTGCTTACTCTTTGGGAATTTCGTTATCGTATTAGGATTAAGTTGTAAGTTCAACATTCTTGTTTTTTTATTTAAATTTTATTGAAATTTAATAAGAAAATGTAACAGATTAAATTAGTTCCACTGAGGAAATGTAAAATAAATTAAGGCTCCATAAATGTGAATATAAATCATGGATTCGTTTTCCTGAAATTGATAGTTTAAAATGATTTTTTATTATATTATTTCATTAAAATTTTAATTTCTCTAATTGACATTAAACCATCAGTTCAAATATCAATTAAAACATTTATTAAAACTGAATGTGCTTTGTCAATTGTACTAGCGATCAATTCCAAATCAATCAAATAACATAATTAAATTTTCAATTTAATACGTGCTTTGTGATTTAAGTTCAGATCAATATTAATGTTTTTCCAAAGGAAATAAAATAGAAATATTTCTTTTCGAAATCATATTTTTATTATATACCTTTACAACTTTACAACAATTGGCGTAAAACCCGTACGAAGGGTGCCCTTGTCAATTTTATACAAATAGTAGGGTCCAAAGAACGGTAGGCTTACTGTGAATCGTTCTTCTACTTAAATGTGTTTGTGACTTTCTTCTAAATCGACACGTTCGCCATCAGATGGCAGTTTTTAAACTTATTATAAAAATTTCGCAAATGGCTATATTCAAAGTGAATTGAATTTTAATTTGAAATTTTGTCTTTAAAATAATGTGCACACAGGATGCTGAATATGTGTCATCAATAAAATAATGGCAGTTATCAGATTTCTTGGTGGTCCCTCTTAAAATTTGGGTTTTATTAAAATTTTAATTTAAAATTAGTGATATGTAAAGAAGTATTTGTGTCGTGTACTTCTTTGCCCTTTTAGACGGATTACGCTAAATATTAATTTATTATTGGAAAATTATCTGTTTCAAAACATATTTTAATTAACTGATTAAGATTTAAAATAAACGACCAATACGTCATATAAAAACCCTAAAATAAATTGTACCTTCCATTAAAACCACTCGAAATTAGTCCCTACTTGTTTTGGTGATCAATCCTAATTAATTACCCCACTTTTACGGCAATTGGGCCAACTATTTTATCCGTCGAGCCAAACAAATCCACTCTATTGTCGTTGTCGTCAATACCACCAATAACCACTCTGCACAATTGGCCCAAGACAATAGCTATAAAAGTCCCACCGAAGACCGGCGACGACTACGACTTCTACTCGAGATTTGTACCGATATGGAATTTCAATATAGAAAAATCTTCGAACCGAAATGAAAATGGGAAATTCTGCAAACAATAACAAAGTAAATAAACGCTCCGTTGGGATTCATTCTTCTTTTCGTTCCTCCACCTTTCTTTCTGTCTTTCTTTTTCTATTTCAATTCCCAAAGTTTCCCTTTTATTAGCAAATTAATTTCCATTTTATTGTACTTCACTCAGAAATATTGCTGAATTGAAATCGAATTTAAAAATATAATTGGGAAATAAACACCCATAAATTCCGAATAATTATTGCAATTTTCGAATAAAAACTTATCAAAAACAAATAAACTCTGTTTATGATCTCTTTTCATTTGTAAAAACTTTACAATTATTAATAAAAACTTGAATTTTATTGGTTTGTGGACGAAGACCCCACTTTTTTAGCCCTTATTTACATATAACTTTACGAATAAGATAATTATCCAGATGTACGATAACGTATCAATAGATGTATGGTGGAAATGGTATGGTAGAATTTTTAAGATTTTCATCTTAATTTATTTAAAAATGCATAAAATTTTGTATAAAACACTTCTGATAATGCCTTATCTTATCGACCTTGTTGCATAAATAACTATTATGTGTTTAATGATGGGCAGGATAAAAGTGTTTATTATACCCGAAATTCGGCACCGCTCACTAGGGCGGTATAGGCCTAGCCAGCTTTTAGAAGAGTTTCAATTTCACAAAAAAATTAACTTATCCTCCTTGAAATAATTGATATAACTTACACTCGTATAGCTACATAACATTCCTACTTCTTATAATCACATTCATCAAATTAACACTAAAACACTTTATAAACCTTTCAACATACCACAACATTAAAATCGTGCAAAAATCCATTATTATCAATAAAAAAATCAATAACTTTACACCACCATTAAATACCCTTTAAACACACAAATAAAAAGCGATGCCAACAATTAATTAAAACCAAACAGTTTTGATTGCAAATTATTTTGACATGATAAAGAAATTTTACCAAACGATTGATTTTAATTGATCATATTAATAATTGTTCATCTATTTTGCAATCATATTACTTTTCACATTTTAATGGACACGCGGCATATAATAACTGTTCCGAGTCAAAGCGTTTCCGCATTTGCGTAATCGATAGTGCAATAATATAACATATTAATTAACTTTTTATATAATAATAATTATAATAATACCATCTATTTTAATAACAATCATTTCAAAATGCGAATTAACGTGAAATTTGCACTAAAAGTCATAAGCCCATCAATAAAAAAAATTGCACAATAATCCAAATGTGGTGAGGGCTAATTGTAATTTATCTACATTATCATAAATCCTATTTTATCTGCCAGGTACAAATATGGACAGATTTCCATTCAATACAATAAGCGGGTTAAAATCCTCATTATAAACCCCAATCCACAGTCTGGTCAAATTAAATTATGCAATTTCATTTTGGCGATAACGCACCATGACATTTCTCATACTGCATGGTGTTTTTCACGCGAAAATTGATTTTAAAATTGCATTGATCATTAGTCATAGTAGGGATAGTCTCTGTTTAATTCCCTCTCTCTCCCTCTCTCCAACCCAGATACCGTTGTTGTCGCCACCATCCGCAAATTAGATAAAATTTTCAGCACATTAATTATAAAATGCCTTGTTCAAACGGCAAATTGTACTCTGGTCTGGTCTCCTCTATAAAGCGGAAAATTTCTCGCTGAAAACCATTTGAGCGAATTATTAACATTTTCGGTTCGGCACAATTTCACACACCGATTTCAACGCTTCAACTCAACGACAAAATGAATTAATCCTTATCGACACGCTTTCACCTTAATGACAGGCACCAACTCGATGAATCCTTTATGATGCCCATCAAATATTCCCTCCCCCTATGAGTATCTCCCCAAACACCAACACACACACATACGTAGCAAACAAAAGGTAATCCCAGCCATTTACGCCGCACCTCCTTTCTATTGGAAATGTGCAAACAAAACCAAATAAAACAAACACAAAACTGACAAACAAAGCGAATAACACCTGAATTTTTTATATCCTAATCTAACAACTTTCGTTTCAAATTAGGAATTGTATCGATTCCCCAAGAGTATTTTCGACAATCGGACATTGAGAGTTTTCTGCTGCCAAACAAAATGAAACAAAATACAAATCTAATTCCAATCATTTTCCGATAACTTTCCAACAAACTCTGTCTTTATTTATCAATTCATTTCAGACATCCCTCCCTCTCCTATAAAACAACAGACAATCCTCATCATTTCAATTAAAACCTGTAAGCCCAAATCAAATCGCACAAAAATTAAATTAAAATATCAATCAAACCTAACCTAAATTCCCCGAAAAAACAGAAACTCACATCCTCCGAATTGATAATCAAAATTGATAGATATTAATTTCCCGAATCACGATGATCATTCGGATTTATTTGATACTCGGGCAGGAAACTAAAAGCTTCAGGCTCAGAGTTCTGTTTTATGGTAAACTACTACATACACAGATGTAGTTCACAACATCCGCAATTAAATTTCGTTTGATGTCACTCCACCAATGTGAACTTCCTCCTGAGGCCAAATCCAGATTAATCCTTCCACTCTTCCTCAATCTGTCCAATTTAATTTTCCCAAGGTAATGTCACACAGAGAGATAGAGAAACATATGTAATCGGTAATTAATCCGTTTCCAGGAGCATTAACTCGGATACGAGAATAATTAACCCAATTTCAAATTTTAATTAATTATGTAACCGTCAAACAAATATTTACAAAATATAGAGAGGACTAATTTGAAATAATAAACGGTCTGCAAACATCATAAATTCTAGCGAATATTTTTATTGTTTGGTTAATAATATATTGCTGAAAGATTTACCACATTTGAGTAATTAATTATTAATGTTTGTTACATTTCATCAGATGGTAGACAAATTGTCGATAATTAATTATTCTTTAATGCATGTTGAAATTGTCTAATGATTTTTAAAAGTTATATTAATTACGAAAAAATGGAAACTATAAAATTAAAGGTTTATTGTGTGACAAGGGTGAACTGTCAGCTGTGTTGTAAATCATGCCGAAGTCGAGTACTAAAACTTTTACTTTGGTACAAGATTAGAACAATTTTGCTTAAGGATTCAAAAAGTTATTTATACGACAAGGTCGATAAGATAAGGCATTTATAAACACAAGGGCTGTTTTTAGCCACGAGCGTAGCGAGTGCCTTAAAGAAGGTCCGAGTGTTTTATACATTTATAAGTAAATTAACACAAAAATTAAAAAAGAATATTCATTTTCAAATCTATATTTTTTTTAAATTGTTGTCTCCCTCGCATTGTTTTTCTTTACTTCTATAATTCCATGTGAAGATGGGAAAAGCTATACATTGTGTCTCTTGTTTGCACATACGAAATATCAGGTTTGATTTTCAATTAATAAGTTAAATTAAACAATCCGCGATGTTCTGGTTGAAAGAGAAATCCGATATGTGCACCTCTTTTAAAACGTTATATTTCATTTATATAATCAGTTTTATTGTGAAATCATGAACAATACAGTTAAACCATACACAACGAAACTGATGTCCATATAAATTTGTTGAATTTCTTTCACGGAAGTCACACTTTAATAATAATAAAAAACATTACATGATAAACCACAAGTTAACGTAGTTCATGAGTTCTCCGATAGGTGGCTTATTTTCAAAACACCAACAAAAAAGCACTTGTGCTACAATACGGATTGGACAGAGCAAATTTGAGTGTCATAATAATAATTTTAAGCAACAAAAATTCCTATATTTATTTTACTAATCTGAACGTGTAATGAAATCTATGAATAAAGTCCATCTTTTCGATATGGATCGAATAAAAATTCAACTTTATATAATATTCCCATTTCACTTTCCACACCTAACAATACTCACTAATTAAACGTAATCCATCAATAAAACGAGATAAAATAAAATTATAGTTTGATAACGGACAATTTGCAAACAAGGACAAGTATGATTTATAATCATTTAGATAAGCTGAAAAAGCATTAGTTGACAATAAATGTCGATTAGAATAAAACTCATTTTATTGCTGTTTATTTGACATTATTTCGAAACTGTAATTGCATCCATTGCCTTCAGTAAACAGATCAGTCCAATATACCAGGCAGAGCATCTATCTACTACATCATCAGCGTACACACAGCTCAAACCGCGGTGCATCGTAAACGTCAACATTGCCAGATTTAATTGCTTTTTAATGGAATGCTCAGTCAACAATTGTGTGTCGTCGTTGTCGACGAGAGAAGAGAAAGAAAAAAACACAATTTTATGGCGATTCCGTTGGATGCAGTTCGCCAAGTTCGTCTGTAACCGGGATCCGTTTAATTGGTCGGTTGCAAATAGTAGACGACCAAATCAGACACACACACACAATCATTTGGCGCAATCTAATAACGAAAAAATTGCAACTCGATTTGATGGGGGTTCCATAAAAAACTATCAATTGCAAAATGGATGGATCTAAAAATTGTGGAAAAGTTTTACAACTAGTTCCGCATTTTATTTCCTATCCACTTTCTACCATCCATGGCTTCCACCATCCATCGATCCGGCGAGCATCCGTGTCATCAACAATGAGTCAAGTACCCAGAGGTTCTATCTATACTTTGTCGACATTTGCCCGTTCTTCAAACATATGCAACGCACGTTAATCTGTATTTAAAGATGTTTATGATTATAAATAAAAATTCCGCTGGCCTAATGCCAAAATCTCAGTAAATCCAAAACACACAAGTAAATAATAATTAAAGACAGGCTAAAGACAGTGTAACAGTGCATACCTCATAATTGAACAACTTTTTGAATATCTCTCAAACTTAAATACGATTGACAAAAGCCGGTGACAGTCGCCCGATGCCAAAACGACACCCAGTCACGTGACTCACTCCATTACTCATAGTCAAAGTCAACTCCGACGAGACTGTCAGAACAATATATATTGGAATTGGGACACACTCAACATTTAATAGCAAAATATCTATAATGATAATTAATGTCATATCTAATCGTTGAGATTACAATAAATAATAACAATAAATCAATCAACATCATTGATTTTCAAAATGGCATATTATTACCCACAATACTGTTGTCTTTGATAAGAATAGTGATTAATTCTTTATTTATTGACACTACAAGCATTCATGTTTAAATAACAGTAAAGAACTCATTTAGAACCAATTTCTAAAGTACTACAAATATGTTCATTCATGGAACTTTTTTTAAAATATTAAGCAAGGGTAGTTGTAATAGGAAAAACAATTTAAATTAAATGTTCATTCATCAAAACCTTTATAATTAAATTTGAATACAGAATTATCCAGAGAATTTACCTTTCTAATTTGATTAGCAAACAAAAACCAATGAAATTTTATTGATTAACTACCATCGAAAAACAATAAAACCCTCTGGAAATAAAAAGGATTCTCATTTTATTTCAAAATGAATTCATCAATTTAAACTCGATTTATTAATTAGCCTTAAATTAACAAAGAAAACTATAGGATCAATATAAAATTTTAAAAAAAATTATAAATTCAATAGGAAATTCAAATAACGTGATTCCAAATGTATTAGTTTTACATATGAAATTAAATAAATTCCTTAATTACTTTGCAATTCAAATGCTTTTATTTAATCACCAATAAAAACAAAAACTCCCATTAAAATACATTTTTCAAAAGTTAAAATTGAAATTAATAACATATTACTCGTAAAAATGTTTTCATATAAAATTTCAGTTTCACTTTCCATATTCTTTAAATTTTCATTAAAAAAAGATTTTTCACAGATATTTTGGTTGAAAATTATCAAATTCTCACCAAAGAAAGAAAACTATTTAAATCATTAATGGAAATTTACCTTTCCGAATAGTGGAATGGAAATTCTTAGATATATTGTATACTACATACTAAAAATTCAAATTTAAAGAAGGTTTACTAAAAAATCTAATAACTGTCATTATTTGATTGAGAACACATCTTCAAAATCTTCTTTCAATCGTATTTTACGGAAGAATTTCAATTTTAAAATCAAATGACCTTTTAGAACGACATTTATTGCAAACAAATGTGTACATATTGATAATTCTGTGAATAAAGCAAATTGGTTACTAAGAACTGGACTGTGAAATTTGCATGACATTTTCAGTCACAAACACATTTAAAAATACAAGGCCGAAAGATGGAAAGGTCATGTCTTTTTTTACATGGTCCAACTAAAACTTACATAAGGTGGAAGACAGGACAGCAAACCCTAATTCTTTCCAATCCTAACATAATTGTTATAAAAAAGATAATTAAACTGATTTTTAGTAATATTAAAACTATAGAAATTTGAGATTAAAACAATTGTCTAAAATATTTTCTCAAAAACATAGTACAAAAATGTATAATTTAACTAATTGCTATAATTGGATTGTTAGTTCATAAGATTTTATTATTTCTATAGATAACATTAGATGTTTCTTCGTCGTTTATTGATAAAAACAGTCATAGACGTAAATTATTTTAAAAAATTCATTTGAAATGCGAAAAAAAATCTTTTATTTAAATCTCTTAAAATATGTAATCGTTTACAATTTAAAAACTATAAAAAAATATTATAAATTATAAAAAGTTATAAATATATTATATTTTAATTAAAAAAAGCCTCAACTTCGAAAGATGAAAGTCATACTACGTCAAACAGAATTCTTAAAATCTGATTAACTTTAATGAAATGAGGTATCAAAGGGAAAAATATTTCAATATTAATTTGAAAATATTTCATATTTTAGAATCATAGAGATAGGATCCAATAAAACATCCACATTCACAAGTACCAATTAATTATTGATACATTAATAGGAAATTGAATTGGTTAATTAAATTTCCGACAAACTACAAGCCACCTTCGGCGCACCCCGCATTCAGTATTCCGAAAGACAAATACCAATTTTCCAATTTCCCATAATTAAAAATAGAATCGGAATCAGTTGGGTAATTATACACCTCAAATTGAATGGTGTTCAGTTACGTCATCACGTACTGCTAAAATTCTCCACTTTGAATCGTTGATTTGGGAGCCTGAGAACGAACGAACTAACGTAAAGACATTTTCGCAAATCCTTACGTCTACATATATATTGGCAAATATTTGCCTTGATTTTGAAGTACATTAAATTGAGAGGGCTTGGCTGCGTGTACAAATACCAACATACACTTTTAATAAGAGAAAACACTCGTACATAGAGATACTTGCAAAATTGATTCTTGTGAAATGCAAAACCAAACACAACCTCCTTCACTCATATCCAGTTAATTCATTAGATTGGCAAACTTGAATTAATTAAATTATATTATCTGTTTGATTAGGGCTGACATATTACGTATATGTACATTCACCTAATGTACATTATGTAAAAAGCTATAGACACCCCTTATTCCGAAGAAGCTTAAAGCCATGGTTATACCTAATTGCAGGCACGATACTTTTCGGTACATTTCGATTGCTTTATTTAGCGGGAAAATGGCAACATCCGCAAATGTGTATAAATTATTCCTATTATTATTAATAATAAAACAAGCAATATTTAAATCGCAATCACTCTCTTTTTCTCTCTCTCAATATATCTCGTTAAGTATACGCTGTATTATAATTTATACTTATACAGTAGAAAGACGAACATTTAATTTGAATTTATTATCAACGGATCGTGCAAATACTTTTTTTTCTCCTTTACAGATTCACCAACTTTTCTTCTTTCTCTTCTTCAATTACAGAGTCTTACTTGCTGCATCCTCCGCCTTAATGAAAACCAGAATTTAATAACACTCTCTTCCCTCAACCTGCTGCCAACCACCACTAGCTACTACCGGGATTGCCTGCGTATAGCCTCCAATCTATCCAAGGTGCATAAAACCCGTCACGATACTCTCCACTTCAAAATCGAATCAACGAAACGAGTTCGCGCATAATTTTGTTTTTAATTTATTCAGCTCACTTTTTTTGCTTGCTATTTTATAAAAATCATAAATACACAATTTTTACTTGTTAGTAAGATTCTCTTCAAGTTACCTATTAATTTACCGAGATTATTGAACGATAACGATAAGGCTGCGACACGACAACAAGATAGCGATAATTAAATGTATTATTCCCTCAATATATCGTCTTTTATTAATTCGATTAATTATTCCAGATTACTGCCTCGTAGCTGCCAGTAAGCTAGGAGCTTTTATAATAATTTATTCATCCGAGAACACCAATAAATTAAATATTCCCCCCCACATATACCTTTAATATACAAAAGCATTTCACTTTCATTTTATAATGGGGATGGCAATAAATTTTAGATAAAATTCATTTTACGCGTTATTACGGATGCACCGTAATTGATTAATATCGGAGGTTTATCTTTAAGAAATTTCCCAATATATAAATTTAATGATTCAGTAGATCAATAGCCTACATTTTATTCGAATTGACTTAATTTAATATGTATCTTTTCAAATAATTATTACAAAATGGACCAATCAATTTATAAATATAAAATAAAGACCTTAACCTCGTTCGCTAACAAAAACATAAATTGATGCCCTTTAAAAGCTTTTTCTAAACATTAAGTTTTTCATTTAAGAAAATTATTAGAGTGTATTTTTAAAACATCATTCCTACTTGCGTTTTTTCAATTACTCGTTAGATAATGAAAGAAATTACCTAAAACTGGTTTATCTAATCGTTTATTAAAGAAGAACCCAACATTAATTCCCATTCACAATATTTAAGTCAACCAAATTTATATCCAGTTCAGTGATACATAATTCGATTACCAGACATGGCAATCCGAGCCACGAGTCGATGGAAATCAATTACCGACTTAAAAGATTGCCAAACTGCCTTCCAGATGAACTGATTCGCCAAAATGCAATTCCATAAACAGAAGCTGACATTAATAAATTTTCAATAATCCCTGTCCGCTTTCAAAGCGGCAAAGAGGATGATTATGGCGGAGACCAAACATTGTGAAGTATCTTCTTTTTCAATAAAAAAGAAATAAAAAAAAAAACGAGGAGCAAACTGTTTGTCGACACAATTTGTGAAAAGCTCATTTTGTCCATTCCCAGTATTTTTCAGTCCACACACACAGTAATAAACGTAATTCTATCAAAGAGTCCCCGTCTATACAATTATTAAGCACTGGACAAAGGACACATCAACACACTCTCACATAGATATTTGACATTAAAATTTATGGTGATTTGACGCGAAAGCTAAAAATTTACTACCCCCATGAGGAGCAGAGGAGATAGCAAGATATATATTATTACTTTGTCATTAAAGTCCGCCGCTCTAAATGAAGAGTCAGCAGAGAGCTTTGTGCGTTCTTAAACCCAAAGAGAATTGGCATGCCAATTGGAAGACAGACGACAGCCAGCAACGGCACGAAATATATGGTTTTCTATGTGTCATAAACTAAATCGTATTGCACAACCGTGATTTATTGGCCCTCGGGAATCGCACACCGCAAACAAAAAAAATAAACTTTCATGCGATTCGGAAGCTCTCTCGTCAACAGGCAGGTAGTATTCAACTCGCTGTGCAACTTTGGCAAAAGTATCTTGAATATTCAGCACAATCTGTGAGACAAATTAAAATAAATACAGAATATTTTATAATAGACAAGAAATATCTTTTAAGGAAGTTTCCTTTTTTTTCATCTTATTTTAAACAAAGTGTCGGCTTATTAAAAAGTTTTCGCTACTTTATTAAAGTTTCACAACAAAAACCAACTACGGACAAAGCCGCTCTTCAAGCTTGTTTTGTGATACGTACTAAAGAGAGTGCTCAAGTGCAATTCTGTATTTAAACATTCTAAACTTATGATGACAGACATTTATTTAGGAACTTCGTGCCATGAATTCAAATAAATAAAAGTTCATGTCTTAGAAATACAAAACTTTCAATGACATCCTAACTTGGGCCAAGAAAATAATTGTTAGTTTAAAGTCAAACATGACATTAAAATTAAATAAATTGAAATTAGTGAATTGAAATAACAATAAATAAGACCGACGTTAGTCTTGTTTATTTTGGCGATAGGATAATAATGCGTTGACCAATTGGAATCAATCTTTTCTAATTTAAGTTCATTAATGAAATATAGTTTTTGTTTTTTTACCATAAAAAATTATATTTTATTGTAATCACTGAAATTATGAGCTATTAAACTATTTCAAAAATTTACCAGCTTTTTTTTTATCAATCATCAACAGTTCTAAGTTTAAAAGATTTATCTTCGTATTTACGGAAATTATAATCACTTTAAGTGAACGGAGTATTTGAGTAAAATCTGCCATATATTTCTTATGTATCAGTTCCTAAAATATTGTATAAAATAAACTTATTTTATATAGGTTAAAGATTTCAAATGACAACCGCAAATTCTCCTGATCAGCAGCACATTGGCATCCATAAAGAGAAAAACGGTCTACGAAATGGAGGTGCCTATTCAAATGGCGAAAGCTCCGAGTATTGTAACTTAAGGTTATTTGAACAATTTAAACAATATCTCGTGAGTCAACTCATCATTGGCAATAGAAACACCTAGTTTCCAGACGTCAACCGCAAATCCTTCTCACCAGCAGCACGGGGAAGATGAGTGATCAAATGGAGAAGAATAGGTTAAAGAAATAATTTTTGATAAAAATTTATTTTTATATATTTAACCGTTTAAAAAAATCTGTGAAGAAAACCTCTATTATTCCTCTCAAAAATTCAATTTTGTTTATAAATTAACTTAGTTTTCTAGTTTTATGTGTTAAGAAATCTGTACACGTTTGATTGATTAATTAAAACATCTATAAAAGGTCTAATACGTTTCTGACATATAATTAAAGTTTTACCGTCACAATTCGACCTCATTTTTGGTAAGCGATTTGTCTCAGAACTTAAATCCATAATTTTTTATCTTAACTTATATATTTTTGTGTATATTTTAGTTTAACTTACTAGTTTAAAGTATTCTTATCACATATTGGCTAAATTTGAGATGATATGTCTCAAATATAAAGTTTATTGAGTGTTTATGTAGAGAAAACCAGAGATTTTTATGAGGTAGAACAGTTAATTCTCAGTCTAAATAGTTATGTTCGTAAATATTATTATGGTAAAATTAAAGTTTAATATTGATTGAATAGTTATTTAAACAACGTGTAGGAAA
>JXOV01019233.1:0-13428 GCA_001014945.1 Clogmia albipunctata | reverse complement strand
ATTCGTTTCTCGACGTTTAATTCGGTTTTCACGAAGGAAGCTATTCGCGTCGTCGACTTCGTCTCCTAGCGGAAACAGCCTTCCTTCTTAAAAACCGAAACTTAAAGCGCCTTGAAACGAATATAACTATTACCAATCGAAAAATAAGCCATTATAAAGGAATGTTGTTCTAACTACTTCCGTTTTCGTCAATCCAAAAATACCATTAAATTAACAATAAACAATTTCCTTTTAATTTCTCTAAGTAACCTAAGAAGTCTCAACCTCAAGAAACAGCTTATGACTTTTCACTGACTATTTGTTTTATGTTTTATCTATTATTAGCCAATTAAGAGCACCTGGACTGGATTTAAATGGATTCAGTCAATCCGAGCCGCCCAGGATTAGAACCTATGGCCTACGACGAGGTAGTCGAGTGCGTAACCATTCGACCATAGGTGGGCTTTTCAGATATTACATATTTATTTATTAAATAATAATTTAAGATTAGAAATTGTCAATTTTAAAATTTTTTACACAAATACAACTTATCATTCGACTTCTTCTTCTTATTCTAGTCTGAAGAATGAAACATCAAAATATTTCATTAAATTTTAGTCACGATATAAATTGATAATTAATAAATTAGCAGTGACGTCATATTTTTGAATAATCTTGATATTATATCAAATTTAAATTCTAAATATCATTTAATATGATCAGTATAAAAAAATTATATTTGCAGGAAATGAATTTCATACCACAAAACAATTTCATTTAGGGCAATTCTGTGAATTATTGACAGAAGACATTGAAAGTTATGTTTCAATGTTTCCCATATAAATATTTAATTAGTTTTTGTGCTATTTTACAAACAAAAATTGGGAAAAATACGACGAGGTAGTCGAGTGCGTAACCATTCGACCATAGGCGGGCTATTCAGATATTACATATTTATTTATCAAATCATAATTTAAGATTACAAATTGTCAATTTTTGGTCTGTAACTGTCGTGATTTTGTATTTTTTTTCAAATATAATCTCATGGTTGATAATTTTAGTTAAGAGTTAGAGATGTATCCCTTGTAAAGTCATTTAATTTGAACACCATTTTATTACCGAATTGAAATTAATCTCAATTAAACTTAACTCTTCCAATAGTCTTTTATGATCGATAATGCGTCACGGATTAAAAAATTGTTACGAGCAATAAAATAATTGAATATATGAATTTAGCCGTGAAGTCCACATAAACATAATTATCTGTCGCCAATAAAATGCAGATTTAAATATGGAAAAATTCAATTAAAATATCAAAACACAATGTCAACATGGCCAATAAAAACCCGGTGATCATTTGATTGCAGTGGAATAAAGAAGTTTTCTGAGGGGGGAGATAAAGAGAAAGAAAAAAAAGAGAGGTGTAAAAAATGGCATTCCGCGAATTACAATCAATTAACTGGCAAATTTATGGTGCCTGAATTGGGATTGGGACTAACTAGGATCTGTGCTGTCTATTTAGCGAATTTAAATTAATATTTATTGACAGTTAAACAATAGTGAAGCTTAACAAAGTAAGGGGTAACGATTTGCGGAATTGCGATCACTGTGTGTGTCCGCGCTTTTTTGCATATTATTTTAATCCGAGTTGCAGTTATAATTGCACCTTAAACCGTTAATAAACCACGAGCACACACCCTGCCGCTTAATCCCGAAAACATTGCGAATCTCTTGGGCTCAATCGCACTTTATTGTCGCATAAAAATCGCCCATAAAATTCACTCTGGCTAAATTTTAATTTGATTTGGTTAATGAAGTGAAATTTGCATTGCCGTTCTTTCTTCTTCATCATCGCGCTTATTTTTTTTATTGTATTTTATTTCAGGCAATAAGTTTGTCATATTCTTTAATTATATTACTTTTATTTCATTATTATTTTGGTCGCCAGCAAGACGACTTTTAATCGGCGAAGCACTGAAATTCGCATTGCAAAATATCGACTTAATCGCGTATTTATTAACACCTCCAACGCAATCAAAAAGCGACATTTACATCGTTTCGGTTCTTGCCCCCCTTTTCTTATTTTTATTCTTTATGCAGATGCCTTTTTTTTATTAATTTCATCTCAAGATGGGTTTTCGGTTAATGTTTTGGATTATAAAGAGCTTAAGTGAATTTAAATTGGCAAACAGTGCCAATTGAAAGAGGTCACTTTTCCGGTATTCAACGTCATATGATTCAAAGGGGGTTTTTTCAAAAGAAAAGAGGAAGCGCCATTTGCCATTTTAATTTACCTATATTTATCCGATTTACTTGAGTTGTTATTTATTTAGCATAGCTATGAGGTATTTCTCATTAGCGAGCGTGATAATTACGTAAGTAGACAATTCATATTAACTATTAATATTCTGTGGTTTTTATTCGGATTTTTTAATTATTTTAGTACAATTTGGACATATAGTTTTATAGTAATAATTTAGCAAGTCGAAAAATTATACATTAAAATAATTTTAAAATATTTCAAAACAATATTATCTCTATTATTTAGTTTAATTTTTGTTTAAAAAATATTAATGCTTTTTGTGAAGAAATGATTACAAATTTTTTATTCAAATTATTGCTCTTCGCTAGCTACTACTTATCTCAGTACACTTCACTGATTGTTACAAATAAAACATATTCTTATATAAATTTCGTTTTCAAAGTTGAATAAATTAAAAAATATATTTGCAAGGAACAGAAGCTCACCAGGCGGTTCCACATTATAAAGATTTTAGGTAGTTTAAGTTATAAAATTAATTTATAATGTCATTTTACGATACTTTAATATGAACTATGAATAAATAAATGCAAGAAGTATAACGTGCATGTATTGTTTCTGCGATTATGAGTTATTAAATTGTTGACCTACCGTCATTTAATATGTTCATCTATCAATACATAGATCTGGATTTCCTATAATTTAACTAAACATTTGTGGAATAGCATTGAAAAAAAATTAATTCGCATATTTACAGCTGTAAGTCTCAAATTCCAGTTTAAGGAATTCAATTGATTATAGTCATAATCTTTATTGTATCGACCCAAATTTCCTTTTTTTTAGTAACTACGACAGCGTAGTTTTATGCTTTATCGTGAATTTTGAACAACTTCAATACTTTTTAATTTTTTTCTTGTTTTAAGTAATAGCCTACCCTCTTCGTTATAATACAAATGACACCCAATGATTCCATCCATTTTTTTATTTAGACCACAATTAAATCTGTTATTGGAAGCATATTATATTGTATATATTGATAATGTATGAAAAGCAACAATTTATGGTAGTAAGGGTCAGAAATTGTGACAGGCAGAGCTATTGTTGTTTGTTTTAAGGGAGGTGGATAGGATATATGTGCCAACGACCTGCTATTCGGCACCGCTCACGAGGGCAGTATAGTTCAAACACAGTATAAGGAAAGGTTTAGGGTTAGTTAATGATAGATCATTATAATTATCTCATTTATTTATGAATAATGGGGATAATCCCCGACCAGATTCTGCGCATAATATTATATATAATACCATACTATAATTGTCATTGACCATTAAGAAAATTTAAAAATTTTGACATTTAAAATTGTGTAGTTCTTAATTGAATAAACGTATTATTTGTCGAGTCAAGTAGAATTTTTCAATGATTGTTCTTTATTATTATAAAATGATATTTAATCAGAATTTTCTTTATTACAATATTATATTTCAATTTTTTAATCAATATTATTTTGATTAACTTATTAATTAGTTATTATAAAAAATTTAAAGTTTACCATATGTTTACGAATGACTTTAATGCTTAAATTCTTTGAATAATTATTCTATTAAAATGTCTATTTTAAAAATGATCCCTAATATAAATCTCACTTTCATTGCACCTAACAATAAATCACAATCTTATTTACTTTAGCATATCTAACTGATATTAAAATTGTGATAGTTTCCGGCCTTGTTTAAGTTGGGAAAGGGTTACCACCATTTTTATTTGCCGTCCGTGTTTTTGTCTGTTGACAAAAACAATAAAACGTCAATCAAAGAAGCCGTCTTTCCATCGACACACATCAATCTAAGCAGTCCATGAATGAATCGGTTTCGAAGCGCCTCATAAAACAATCACACAGTAATTACGAATATTGACTCTGGGGCTCTTCTTACGTGTCTCCTCGGCATCGTAGTGTCGCCTTTTGTCATTGCTTATCGTCGTCGACACATTGGACAAATAATGGCGCAGTGTTAAAACAAAGAGACGCGGAGATTTTCAGGCAAATAACAGAAAAAACAAAAGCCAAGAAATTCCATCGAAGTAAGCGCATAGGAAATTTGTAAAGAGAAAAAAAGTGTCGTCAATTTTTGTGTGAGGTGAGGATGTGGCGAGGTGATAGCTCTGTTTGTGGACGATTAACGTTGTCGTCTTGGCCGGAACAAATACTCCAATTGCCTGTCGCTTTGTCTCTCTGTCTTTAAAAGTGTCGTGCTTTGATCGAAGTAGGCTTTGGCTGTGGGAAAATCCACTTCTTTGCTCAATGGATCGATCGATAGATAATTGCCAGGTAATCCTCTCTCTTCATCTTGACTTGGCTGGATTGATCTTTGTCAAGGGGCGCCCCAAATAATTGAAAACCACCGTAACACTAAATCAATAATTACATAGCAGTGGTGATATTTGCTCGGAATTCGCGGTGATTTTCCGCGCTGATAAATTTATCGAGAAAAAACTGAATCTTTGCGGAATTAGAGTTTGGGTAATACTTCTTGCTAACTTTGAATTGACGCAAAAATCATCACCGTTTTTCGACTTCTTGGTGATTTCTACAAATTGAAATTTTCGCAATGATTAATCAACCAGAATAGAGTGAACTTGGGACAGATGCCATACTCTCTTTAATTTATTGTGAGTAAAAAAATGTATGTTTTTTCTGTGTTTGAAAGCTCTTAATGGGATCTCAACGCCTTTTCAGTACTTGTTCGACTGAATTAAATATTTAATGTGATATTTAAAAATTAATATTTTTTGCTGGATTTTTATGTTAAATTTATATTTTATTATTTGGGTTGTTATTATTAGGTTTGGGTAGTGCTTTACCATGTTTGAAATTTTGTGTTTATAATTTGAACGCTATGGCATCCATCCCAAACAGTTGCTATTATTTATTTACAGAAATTTTAGTATTATATATTTTGTTTAGAAAAAATATTAGTTTCTATGGATCCAGTGAACCGAAAAAAATTAATTTTGACAATTGCAAAAATTAAGAAATTCGAAAATAAAAAAGTCTGATTTGATTAAATGTTGTTCTGGTTCAAAAAGCGCCTTGTAAGATTTACAAAAAGTACTTTCCAGATTGCAATGATTATGAAAAATAAATTTTGTAAAGGAACTAATAGAAATTGTAGCTCATGTAAAGTGATTTGTTGGCCATCTCTCCCAAACACGTGCAATAGGATTTCAAATTTCCAACTGCCAGATTTTATTAGATATTTTTTTCAATTATATTCTTAAATAAAATGTATTGATATGAAAAAATCGATTTTAAAAATGCTTCAAAGTTAAAAGCATTCTAATTTAATACATCTTTCATTTTATTATTTACTGCCCTTCTCCCAAAAATTATGGCGTCTCGCCCAACCTATATAAAAAGAAAAAAATACATAGTTGAAATTTATCAGATTATTCTTAAATGCAATTGGTATAGGTATTGGTTTTAATGAACTTTTTGTGCATTTTGGATGCTTAAAACAGTCATTACAGTATTTATATTTATTCGATTAATGACGTCTTTAAGACATTAGTGTGCGTTCAAGAAATATGTTTTTTTAAAACTAATTCTGGCGTCCCATTATAATATTGAACAAGTATAAGTCAATTCACTGTGATAACAAATTCAAAAAATAAAATTGTTTTATTCACCTGAATATTGCTAAAATTGAATAAAACACCAAATAGTTATTTATGTAAGAAATGTGTAGAAGTAGATTTTTTTATTATGAGTAATGTTTGTTTGCACGAAGACGTGTGACAAATGATTATAATTGAATAAAGTAAGCCAGAATATTAATTGTTTAATGATAAAATCTTTGTGTCAAAACATTTTACAAATAAATTAGACTTAATATACTTTAAAATTCAATTTAATTACTAAGTTATAAGATGGATTTACTGATGATTTTTATAAAATTTAACTCAAATATGTAAATATACTCAAATTGAGTAATACAATTAAATCGAATTTTACATATTTTAACTTCTTTCAGTATCATTTTTTGGATTATGAGATAAAATTTCCTACAAATGAAATTTATTAATAAATAATGTTAATAAATAACGTTCAATATCATAAATAAATCGATAAGTATGTGAACTGATTATGAATTGCAATAAAATTTAATTTTTAAGTGATAACTTACATAAAAATGAAGAAAGTCCTATTTAAAACATGGGCGACAAATATTATTTAAGGAATCTTTTTTTTCAAAGCCTGATTTTTAATGGATTTTTTTTCAAAAATCGAATTTTTGGTATTAGGTATGCAATGAAATATATCTTTATTGTTCTTAGTAAAATATTATCAATGGTAGTTAATTCATTATGTAGCAGAAAATTCTGGCTTTGAATAGTTGTTAATATTGTTTTAAATATTTAAACAATTATATTTAATTTTAATTCATTTCTGATAAAAAATAATTTTGAAATATTAATCTCTTAGCATTTTCACAAATTTAAATAAAAAAGATTTGTATTTTCCATTCCAGGAAGGGAATATATCCAATAACAATTTGAAATTATTTTATTTTCATATAAAAAAAAATTAAACGCAAAATTGTGAATTTTGTTGGTATTATATTCCGTGAATTTTAATTTAAGAAGATCATTGGACAGAAATAAGTGCATTATTATCTGTATTTCTCTGAAAATCTGATTTGAAGCTAAACAAAGGAAATGGGTTGGAATATAAATAATACTCAATGTAGGAAAATAAGGTAAAAAGTGCAAAAAGAGATGAGAAAATGCATATAATTTTGTATTTATTTGCTGGAGTCGAGACATGAGAGAGGGACAAGATGAGTACGTAGGCATTGTTTATGCCATTTATGTTGGCTGGAACCCAACCCACTATCTTTGACCCGCGCCCTGACCTTTTTTCATTAATAAAACCCTCTCTCGGGTCTCAATGAAAATGCGAAAAAAGAAAAAAAAGACGAATAAGAATTCCATAATGTAAAATCCACAGAAATCTCCGTGGAATGAGATTCAGGGATCGGTTTCTGGCAATTACCAGGGATTACAGATCGGCTGCGATGGAATCATTAGCCCAATTTAACCCTGTTATTAAAGTAGCAACCCCGACTTTTCTAGTCCCTGTCTCGTCGTCAGCTCCGTTTTCCCTCGACTCTCTAACCTGTAATTTTCGTCCTAGGAGTTTAAAATTAAACTGCTGGTTTTGAATTTTATAATCGGGACGATTTCATAATTTAATGTAGCCCATTCAGACCCAATTAAACAAATCGGGATGGAAATTTATCACTGGAAACAGGCGTTTGATGGACGTTTAATAATGGGTTATTATAGATTAGCTTAAAAGACCCTTTATTTATTCCTTCTCATCATCTGTTGTTGAATAATATTTTTACCAATTAATTTTAGAAACCTGAAAAGTTTAATTATCATTATTTCATTATTAACATAAATCCATATTTTTATTCAAATTTGTTTATAGATAGTGAAGAACAATAATCAATTCCTTGCAATGGCTGTAAGATCTTTTTACACTTCCGTATCGATACATACACTTTTCGATATCTATTTGAGTTTCGAAATGTTTCACTTTATGGCACTCAGTGAAAATTTTGAATTTTTATTACACTAGTGAAAAAAATATCATAAACTATCCAACAAATTTGTCTCAAAGTCAAAATTTGATCGCCATTGCTGCCCTTAAGCTACACAAAATTATATAGGACCGAGCTTATATTTTAAATTAATAAATGTTCCCTATTTTGATATTTACATTTTCAACAATCATCTGCATATAATTTTGCTATTTTTGTTCGATTTTTGGCACAGTACGTAAATATCAGAGATAAATCTGCTTAACTGTAATATAAGTAAATTATATTAATGGCCTTATATTGCTTTAAATAGAAATTTATTTTACTGAAATTAAAGCAAATAAATGCTTCATTTTACAATAAAATAGGCATTTGCCTCATGCCAAGTGGTTAAGAAGAATTCCAACCGTTAACGGTAACTTTACAAGTAAAGGTTTCACTTGAAACATTTGTGAAACATGCCAATTTTTAAATTTTCTTTGTAAATAATGAAATTTAATGTGAAATTGTAAAAATTTCAGTGCTCATGAATGGAGTGTAAAAAACGTTAAGTACTGCTCTGGTGTTAAGTCAACTGTTTTTAACGAGTGTGAAACATTCGAGCCGAAGGCGAGTGTTTTCTTGTGACTATAAATAACAGATTTGACTAAATTTGAAATAAATGCGCTTTTATTTTACATTATTTCAATATTAAAATCTCATTCAGAAATAAAAATATTGAATTCTCAAGACATCCCAATTTCAGAAATCGGACGAAATTTCCTTATCGTGTACTTGTACATGGCGAACTACAATTGTTGGAAGGACATATCTTCAACATATTAAATTGGAAATAAAATGTATTTTATTTTAGTAAAACAATTTTCATTTTAACATATTTACCACAGTCTGGAAATGCTCTAGGCTAAAGTATTTAAATTATAAAATGGTTTTAAAATTATATGAATAACATGCAAAATTAGTCAATATTTAATAATGTTAAATTTTGTCAAAATCAGAATATTGAAAATTTGTTCTATTTACTACAAAATAACAAAAAATAAATTATATGTAATTTAAAATTAATAAAACCATTGAGTTGAAGATATTAAAAAATTACATAACGTCATCATTAAAAAAACCTTCTATTATAATTGTTCAATTTTCAAAATTAAATCCTTTTCAATTGTTCCATTAAACAATTGCAAAAAACCTTGTCCTTGCTGTGGAAATAATTGGGGTGTGTACTGAGCTGAGGCGGGGAATAGTAAGCCAGAAATTGGAAGCACGGTTTGTCCTTCGAAATCTGGCCTAAAAGAGAGATAAAGAGAGAGAGAGAGATAGCCAAGTTGAGAAACGATTCATTCCGTTTAGCTTTGAACAATTGAGCCAATGAATGCGTGCATTGATCATCTCTGACTGATGATAGTCAGCAGATAATTTAAAATCTTCATCATCACGACCAGCCAGCCAACCAGCGGATGAATTCTGGGCAGCCCGAGCCCGGTGGATAGAAAATTGAATTAGGCTCTGTCCGTGTAAAATAATTCAAAAAAAAAAGAAAGAATGAAAAAAAGTCGAGGAGAGAAAAGGTGATCATTGTGTCGAGCTCGTGTTTTCGACGGGTTGGGAAACATAATAAATGCTCAAGTCACCTTCACTGTTCTCGGTATTTTCGGGCATTCTTCTCTCCCTCTCTCTCCAGATATAAATTGATCGATCCTTTATACAAATAAATACCCAATAATAATCATGTTATTAATAACAATTAACGTTCTAAATGCCGCGGCATTTTTGTCTCGTCATTAAAGAGCGTCGAAAATAGCTGGAATATTTCTCGAAATTCCCCACAGCCCTGGGACGCTGGCTGACAACAATGGATCCGCAGCGTGCAGTCCACTAAAGATCGCCCGCTCCTCTCCACCTTTCATTGCCTCCCCAATCGATGACATTCCAATAAAACTAATCATGTTCAAATGTACTCAAAATATTGTGTTCGCCTTTGGACCAGTATCTGGAATGGAATTACTGTCGGCATCTCGGAATCCAGCAGACAAGTCACAGTCAAAACAAAGCACCACCGCTCGATCGATGGACATGAAAGAACGTCTAGACCAATCGTCTTGACCATGTTATCATTTCGTCAATCAATCCATTTTGTCCGTCGTTCCAATCATCACGAGGAATTCACGGAATCTGTCCATCTTTGCCATGGACCCTAATCAGATTGACCAACTCCAATTTGCAGTAAAGCACGACCAGTTTTAGAAGACTGACAGCTGTTTTCCTCCAGATCAAAGGGAATTCTAATGACTATTGACTAAGAGACGGTAAACAATTTGATTCATCATTCATATCGGGACTACTAGGGGTTTTTTTGCAATACCGTATGAAAAGAAATAAATTTTTCATGTGCATTGTACACACTTTTTTAAGTATGTAAAATTTAAAAAAACCTAAATAAATTCCTTCTTACTATAAATCCTATGAGCTCTCATGGCTTCGGCTTTAACATATGTTAATTATAATGTAGAAGTATTAAATTATATTTTTTTCATAATTTTTCGTCTTTTAATATAAAATGTCATTGATAAAATAATAATATCTTTATTCAATTCAATAACAATATATATGTACATAACATTAAGATTATATTGCCGCCAAATTGGTTTCGCATACATATTGTTTTTAAAGTTAGTTATTTTATAATTGATTTCAGAGTTATTGGAAATTATTATTAAAATTTTTGTTTCTTTAGATAAGGAATGAAATGCAATATGATTGAATATCATTTAATTATAAAATTTACAAAACCTATTCATACTTTAATTTTTTGTGAAATATGTTGTATCCAAATGCGATTTTTTAGATCAAATAGTGTTCCAATTTTGAAAGAATAATTTTTTAAAATTATAAATTAAGAATAAAATCTTTAACTTATATTTAATTAAACTAAAGGTTTTCAAAGAACCATTCTAAGTCACATAAAAGTATGTAAATATTAAAATTTTGTCAGTTTCAATTTCTATAGTTGAGTTTTTTTCTCCATTTTAATCAATGATGTATCGAATTATAATTGAATTAAAAATTTACACCATATATGGAATATAAACCAAAATTCAGGTTATGCTTCTTAATTGAATTTATAATTCAATATCATAAACTTTTCATAATGCTGTCCCAGTAACATTTTGCAGTTTTATGGTTTTTTATAAAATTTCTACTCTTTCGAAAATATATGAATTTTTTATTTTTTTTATAATAAAATTGTGTTTATTAATTTGCATTTGTTGCAATACCTAATGATAGCAAACAAATGCAAAATGTGTGATTTCTTTTTTATTTTACAATAATAAGTAAATTGGACTGAATATTTATGAATACCAGTTTAATATTCAAATTTGATATAAAATTGAAATAAAATTATTACCTATTATATTCAGATGTTTATTTTTTTAACTTATATAAATTTTTTATTTTTTAAAATAGTACTAAATTGCGAATATGGTACATTTAATAGGGACTAACTTTTATAAATTTACCCGTGTGTACATTATACAAAAAGAAACTTATAGCTGAACTAGAGATTTGTAATTAGTAATTTTTACCAACATTAACTTTGTTGAATCTTCCGAAAATCTAATGAATTTCGAAAGTGAAGAAATTTTATGAAATAGGAAACAATGTAAGACCGAATTTTAAATCTCGAAGCTTTAAATTTAGGTTATGCGCAGAACCCACTTGGGGATTATAACCCTCTTCCATAAATAAATATATGAATAAGATCATTGCAACGATGTACGATAACGTATCAATAGGTGTTTGGTGGAGAGTCATACGCCTCTTCTCGTATATCGCCCAGCTCTCCCTTCCTATCACAATTGCTGATCTTGTTGCTATATATACAGTAATAATTTAAAGTTTTCTATAGACGCTTTATGATGGGATAGAATAAAAGGGTTTATTAGGCCCGCCATTCGGCATAACACAATAGAGCAGTATAGGTCTAACCACTTTTCAGGAGAGGGTAAATGTTAGTAATATACACAGTTAGTATATGAATTAATAAATATATTTAACTGCATTATATTACATAACACTATATTGTTTTTCATTAAATCGTATTATATTATACCAAATTATTCTATATTTCATGGCATTATATCATTTTATATTATGGTTACGGTAGGGTGGGCGCAGCACCCGCTCAGGAATCAAAGTCCCCTCTCATAATCAATAAGCAAAGAATTGTAGACCAATTAATTCCATTACAAAGAAGAGAATATAGCATTTTTCCCACATCGTATAAATGATATAAACAATTTCTGAAAAATCACATTGTTACCATCTTTCTTTTTCTTCCTCAATTAAGCCACGAATCTCTATCTCTATCCGAAGAACCCTCGATTCCGTCACAATGGTTTAAAAATATATACTAAATATTAAAGTAAAATAAATTTTTGTAGAAATTTTAACAATTTGTTTGGAAAATTCATAGATAATGACCCATTTAAAAATCCAATAGTGATTGTTGACTTTGTTTTAGTAAGCGCCATTCTAACATCGAAACAACTCCACCCTCATTTTGAGACAGCACAAAATTAAAAAGTTATAGTGAAGTATAATTTATTTATTTATTCTTTGATATTTCTTAAAAATTCTTCTTTAATATTATTATGTTATCTTTCTACTGTTGTCCATTTCTCAATCGCAAACTCTTTACCTAATATAAATCAAAGACCCCTTCCAATGACACTGGAATTAAACAAATTTCAATTAGCTCTGCTTATGATGCCCTTCGTTCCTTTAATATTGTAATTACACTGAGTTCAGTTAATTGATTGATGGCGAAGTAAAGTGGATCTTGGCTGGGAATTTCTCGTGGTCAGCTGACACCAACAATACGCTGGATAATTGTACTGCTGGAGACTGGAGTAATGAATGAGAAGAGTGCTGGTCAATGGTTTATCAATAAAAAGCTCTTTGAGGCGGAATGGACATCGTTTACAATCAATTTGCTGGGGGTTCCCTTTGATAAATTGGTGAACATCGATCATAATAATGCGCCTGATTATTTATTTAAATCGACCCCCTTCTGATAAATGGGTCTGTCCTCCTCCTCTTCGACGTGTACTTCTTCTTTTCTCGACCTCATCTTTTTCTTATTGCCACTCTTCAGAGACTTTGATTTAGAGGAATGAAATGAAGCTCCGAAACACAAATAATAACACCGGTAATTGAAATGATAGAGTGGAGTAAGCCACAGCGAGATAGAGAGAGGATAAAGTGTCGGTATTGTCGCCCTTTGTGTTTCCAGAGTTTCTGCGACCCCACATCGAGATTAAATCACCGGTCGGTCGGGCGGTCGATCTCTGGGATCTATAAGAAGCTCTGTTCACACGTGGTCGTTTCCAGTTATTAGTCATTGATCAATTTATACACTTCATTTAGACAAATATTCAGACGATAAGTGTTATTCAATTAGATCGCATTCAAGTTGTTTCTCAGAATGAAAATATTATTAATTAACTGATATTTTCGGTGAATTTATATCATTTTTCCGTATTAACATAATGTTATTATTTTACATTATTCGAAGGTGTAATA
>JXOV01019206.1:373-16048 GCA_001014945.1 Clogmia albipunctata | reverse complement strand
TGAATTCTAAAATTTTTTATACTATTTTGTCAATTTTCGAAATCAGGGTTTTTAGACTTTCAATGTGAGATACTGGCGGCCTACTATGACATCGCAACCCAAGTTTTCGCAATTCTCAATATATTTGGGATTGTCTAACGACCCTCATCATTAGATTGTTTACATAATGCCCCATAGCGGAGAAAAGGGGGGTGCGGTTATAACGCTGACCCATTCGGCATGTGCGGTTTTTCGATTTTTCGCAATTTCGCAAAATCTATTCAAGTCTTTGCAAATCTGCTATGACATGAAGATGTAATCTGTTAAAAGATATATTGTGTGTAAATTAGAAGTTCCAGCGTCTTTTGGTTCCAGAGATATCACGGAAAAACAAGTGCGGTTTTGACCTTAATTCACAGTGTATCATAACAAATTTCGGAATTCAGACAAAGTAATTTTTATTAACTAATAAGCTTATATTTAAGTTTTTTTTTATAAATTTTGATCTTTTAAATAAATTACAGCTTCTTTTGTATTTGTTTATTAGGATTTACAAATAACATAACCGGTCTTCCTTCAGTTCTAATAATGAGATAAAATATTTTATTAAACACAAATAAAAAAAGAAAAATTTAAAGGTGCAGTTTTTATTTGGTCTAAAAAGTAAAAAATATAACGCAATCTTTTCTCTGATTTCATTTTAATTCTGATTTTAACAAAAGTATGTATGTATTTTATTTAAAACCCTGTATAAGTTCAAATTTGGATGTTGGAAGCTGAACTTAGTTTTACTAGTACAGTTTTTATTATTTTATTAATATAAATATATTTTATTAATATAAATATAATTTGGATTATATTACAAATATTATTATGTTTTTAATTAATATTTTACGCTCATCGCTAAAATGTGTAAAATTCAATATTGATTGTATAGGTTTGTCAGTGAGTTGAAATAACATATGAACTGATAAAAACTGTTTATAAAATATATTTCATTTTTAGTGTCCGTTTTAGTGAATTTGTGGCCTCTCTGATTCGGCAAGTGATTGGACAAATCAGTGGCCGCCATCGGACCACGCGCTACAAATTCAATTTATACAATTCCAATGCTTCGTCTATAAAGGACTTTATAATACATACTGTTAAGTTATACATTATTCAAGATTAGTATTTTGTACCAAAATTCAACAACTAAAAATTATAATTTTAGAAGGATTGATTTATGAATCAATTTGAATTTTTTCCCATCAAATGTACAAGCAAAGTTCTACACTCCATTTCACTTGTTTAAGGACGCTGTTTTTAATTTATATTTTAATTGATATCTCAAATTGTGTCAATCCAATTCCAAATCTTTTCTGCAATAATGAAGATGAATTCATTGACTACCGTCTGGGCCATAAAACAAGGGTCTAGGTTTATTGCAGGTAATAAAAAGAGGCGACGACCTTAAATGTGCCGGTTTTTTCCTGCAAATTTCCCATTTCACTTGTTTAAGGACGCTAGTTGTTTTAGTTTATTGGAGCCATAAAACCCTATTTTTGGTTATTTTTATTAACTGATTTAGTTGTTTACATCTTATTTTATATATTTTTTTTATTTAACATTTTTATTTTTTCAACAAACTTGTTTTTAATCAATTGTAATGACAAATATCGTTATTTATGAATTTAGTTAAGAAAACCCTTTAAGTATTACAAAACTAGACTAAAAATTAATCAAAACAGGTAAATTTCTTTATTTTTAATGATATTAGGTGATATTATTGTTAAATTATATGGTAAAATTGTAAAATTCTAGGGTTTTGGTCAAATGAATAATTGAACTCAATTAAATTATTTCAGAATCTAAAAAAAATCGATAGTTTAATTTTATAATTAACATCTATAAAAAAAAATGACGTAACTAATATTGTCCATTTTGCTTTTATTTCAAATTACGGTCACTTTTATAAAAATTTTATTTCTATTATTATTTGAATAAATTTATACCTTATTATATTAAAAACCGTGTTATTATGATATTTTAAACAAAGAATTATAATTTTAGTACTATAATTAATGAATTGTCATTATTTTAAATTTTATTTCATTTTTATTTGAAGTCGTGTGATAAAACTGATTTGGTATGATTCAATTTATATCGAAACTGATAATNTATTATTATTTGAATGAATTTAAACCTAATTATATCAGTAACCGTGTTATTATGATATTTTAAACAAAGAATTATAATTTTAGTACTATAATTAATGAATTGTCATTATTTTAAATTTTATTTCATTTTTATTTGAAGTCGTGTGATAAAACTGATTTGGTATGATTCAATTTATATCGAAACTGATAATAAAGTCAAACTTTTTGTTTTTAATAATCATAACAGACATAATAATTGATCTAAATCTCAAATTTAGTGAAGATAGGCCTAATAGTTGATGAGTTATAGCGTTTTTTATTTGAGATTCTGAAATAATTTAATTGAGTTCCATTATTCATTTGAACAAAACCCTGAAATTAAACATTTTTACCATATATTTTATATTATTATCATGTGTAATCATATAAAATATAAAAAATTACCTAATTTCATTTAGTTAAGATAAAATTTTATGGGTGTCCTAAAATAAATTCAGAAATAACGATATTAGTTAATAAAATTGATTAAAAATCAAGTATGAAGAAAAAATATGAATGATAAATCATTAAAATAAATTGAATAAGACATAAACAACTATATAAATGAATAAAAATAACTAAAAACAGGGTTTTATGGCTCCAATAAACTAAAACAACTAGCATCCTTAAACAAGTGAAATTTGCAGGAAAAAACCCGCACATTTCAGGTCGGCGTCTCTTTTTATTACCTGCAATAAATCTAAATTTATGTTTATGACCCAGACTGTGGTCAATGAATTCATCTTCATTATTGCAGAAAAGATTTGGAATTGGATTGACACAATTTGAGATATCAATTAAAATATAAATCGAAAACAGCGTCCTTAAACAAGTGAAATGGAGTGTATTTAAATTTTGGTTCTGGTACTAAAGTAAAACAAGTTTATTGAGTGTTTATGAATAGGATATGAATGAGAAATAACTATTTTTACAAATTTAATATGACGAGTACGTCTAACATAGAGCTTTTAAAACAAATAAAATGGAATCAGAAATAAATATAAATAGTGTAAAGGTATGTGGCTAAATGTAATAAAAACCTTTAAAATCCAGTTTATTAGATAATTTGCTGTAATTTTACTACTAAACTTAATTATTTGAATACAAGCAAGAATTGTACATAAAGCGAATCGGTAATTTTCCCCTTCGAAACACAGTATGAGCGAATTGTAAGGGAACATTTATATACTGCGTTCAACGCACACATTCACCAAAACTTCAAATAATAATAATAACTGAGGAATAACAGAATGGCGGATTGTTTGAAATTGAAAATAATTTTATCATTTTATCGCGATCTCTCGTGCAAGTCGAACGTGCGGCTCTGTTCCTTGCACCATCAATTGAATCGGATTTTTGCTTATAATTGGCATTATTAGGTTATTGGCGTGTGCTCGTCTCTAATAGGATATTATTGGATTTCAAGATATTTAGACACGTGTTTCCAAGTGTTAAAGTTGTGAATTTAAATAAAGTGAATTTTATAAAGGAATGCATCAATAGTGAATAAAAGTGTCGTAAAGAAGAAAAGGAATACCAATTCTTTTTGGATAAGTGAATTTTCTGTGTGATTCCAAAGCGGGAACGCCCCGCTTCAGTCTTTCAAGATTTTCACCGACGGGAATAAGGTATTTTAGAGATTTTGAAACATCTAATCTATTATTTTTTTATTTTCAAAACGGGATTTTTTTAAAGAATGTGAAAATGATTTATTGATTCTAGTACAAAATGAGATTGATAATTAATTTAAGATAATTTTAAATCAATATTTCAATAACTTGGGGCATTTTAACACTTATTGAAATTAAAATTTGGCTTTAATAGTTTTAAATACAAATAATTGACGAAAAATTATATGTTTAAAAAAGGACTATAATCAGAAACTGCCAACTATTGGGTCATAACTGTAATTTATAGTTAAAATTACTTGTTTTGTTATATCTTTTGAAACTCCGCTTATTTTTTTATTTTATTTATAAATTAATTTGTAAAAAGTACTCTTATTTAACTTTGATCTACATAGATAGTTTTTCAAAATTTAAATCCTAAAGGACGTTTAATTTTTTTCTCTTGATTTTTAAATTTCTTAGAAAAAATTAATAATGAAGGTATTTGTGAAACCATTTGGTCAAATAAGCAGTTTAAACTTTTTAAAGAAGTTTAACTTTTTTTTATTCCGTTGTTACGTGTAAGTAACAATAAATATATTTATCTAATATGGATTTTAAAAGAATATTTTAAATTTAATCAAAATCAATATATGAAATTATGATTCTGATATATAAATTTAATTTTTATTGAACACATTACCAAAATTTCTTTTGAAATATTTGATATTATTGTTAACGTTTTTTTACAATAATATGCAAATTTATTTTTTTAAAGTGAAACCATGTTTTTCGATAGCTAATTTAAATAAAGCAGTATTAAAAACCATGTGTCATTGGTAGTTTCTTTAAATTAAAGATGGAATTATTATATTTAAAAGAAAACTACATAATAACTATTCAAGTAATATGAATACCACAAGGAATTTAAAATAAGTATTTATGGAATATTAATATACGTCAATTAATTTCAATAAAACTAAATTTAAAGAAAAATTTAATTTTAAATATTTTAATTAAATTGTAATAATATGAAATTTCATCACGTTTAGATATAAATAATGTTTATGCATTTTAGTTAAATAAAATCGATTACACTCGGGCCATAACCAATTTTTCAATAAAAGGATTATTTATTTTTGTGTAAATTTATTTATAAAATGCATAAAATTTTGTATAAAACTCGGCCTATCTTATAGACCCTGTTGTATAAATGACTATTATAGAATTAAATTAATTACACAATAGAATGTACATTAAATTTGAATGCACTTTGTCTATAACAATAGTTCAGATCTTTACTGTCATAAGTGTGGAACTATTCTCCAAAAGAATAGAAAACCCAAATCAAGTCTTTCAATTTAGTTTTGGGGTTTTTATCCTAATTTCATTTATACATAATTTAGTGGCTTTCCTGAAACTATCTTTTAGCAGAAGTATGAGCATTGTCAAAAAACTAATTGTTTTCTGTCTAAACCATCTAATACAATTATTTACCAGTATTTAAAAAAAATTCTAGTACAGACATTATAGGTTTGTACATTTGAAGGTAAACTACCTAAAATAATATAAACTTTTCAATTGGAATCAAATTCCAATAAATTTCAATAAAATGTTAAATGTTTAAAATGGGCGGAAACAAGAGTTACCCCACTCCTACCTACCGTTCGTTATATGGATGCAATTTGCAAATGCCTTTGCAAAATGCACATTTCCGCACGAGCTAAACTCTTAACTAAGTAGATAACAGATAATAGAATCTGTTGCCCCACCTCCATTCCGATCCACGACGACCTTGATGATGGCTCCACTTCATTCCAACGATGATGGATGAGATGCACCAGATCAGAACTATGCCTGGTTTATATTCGTATTTTTTTTATCCATAAAAATATTTTTAATTAAATTCTTTATTTTATCTATAAATTTAATTGAATTCGTTTTTAAAATCTGTGCTTAAAAATTAAATGGACATGATATATATTAATAGTCTTGAAATGTCATTACTTGCTATTTTTACATCTATACTATCTTTGGGGGTTTTAATTTTTGTTATATAAACATAAATTCTTAAATTTTTTTTGATAATCCATAAAACTTACCATTTTGTTAAAGAATTAGGTGTAAACCAGGCATACGAATTTGTACTGAACTTCTCTTGTCTCTCCCTTTTTACGAAACAGAAACAATTTGCGTTGGATGAATTGCATTCTACCGCTGCTTTTGGCTCAATTTCTAATTTGCATTTTAATGAAATTGTTCCGATGAACTAATGGAAAAATTGACCAGTTCCACAAGCCAACAGCAGTGGGGCAACGCAAACAGACTATGGTCCACTCCACAGTTTACAAATGGAGTCACTCTATTTATTGTTTTATTCAATTTAAAAATCAACAAGCTCTGTGACATTGAATTCATCCAATCAAACCAGATAAAACTGATTTCATCCATGAAAATCGAAGTAAATTGTAAATATTTATTTTTTAGAATAACAGAAACATTTAATTTAGTTTGGTTTAAAATAATTAGCAATAAATTTACTAAACGGTGTAATATTAAATTATTGCTTGAGAGAAAGTGGAAGAAATCTACAATCCTATACACGTACTCGTATATAAAATTCTCTTATTAAATTTGCACAAGTTCCTCTGAAACGTTTATATCGATATTAATTAAATTTTCTATACATTTGCGTTTAGTCGATGCGCATATAATGGTTTTTTTTACACCCCTGATTTTAAAAAATTGAAAAAGAATTTTGTTTTATTTGATTTTCATTTAGCATAATTTGTATATGTATACAAAAAATCACACCCATACATGTTAAAGTTGAGCTACTCCTAATAAAATTCTTTTGCAGAATGCAATGCTTAAAGAAACGGTAAACCTTTTTTTTTTAATTTTGTGGGCATATTAAAGAGATTCATTACAAAATATATACTTTTACATGTTAAAGATTAACAACCCCAAATAAATTCTTTTAACACAATGCAATGTTTAGAGTTCACAGTTTAACCGATTTTATAGAAATTTTTGGGAGTGTAGGGATTGTCTGTTAAAAGATAATGTTTTATATTTTACACCCAAAAGTTATGAGGGTGAGCCACCCCTAATTTCATGAACAAAAACGCTTTTTCTAGATTTTAAGAAGACTAAGCGTAGAAAAATATATATAATCCTGTGTTTAGTTTTATTTTTTGCCTAAAAAGTTAAGGGTTAGTCATCCCGATTTAATTTTTTTTGTAATGAAATTGACAAGACGTAGTTTTTTGGGTTGGCTAGTAATGTATATTTTTTTAAAAACAGGATTTTTGAATTGAAGATGATTTATTCTCTTCTCCAACAACCCGCGGCCATTATACTATTTCACTGTTACAATTTTCTACTTCAATATTGTCATGATAGACATATTACATATTATTTTAAATCTGAGAAGATTCCAAAAATCAAAAATCGAAAATTATAAAGAAAACAAATCAGAAAATATTCGCAATAACAAATTAAAGAAGCTTTTCAATAATTTTCTTAAATTTCCTATTAAATTCAATATTTTCAACTTAAGTCACTGTTCTAAGTTAAACACATGAGCACACATTTTAATGAAAACATGGGAAAGGTTTTTATATTACTCGAAATGTGTCAACAAATCTATATTGTGAATAAAACTAATATACTTCACATAAAAAAATTAAAATTTTAAATTCTTAATTTCTAAAACAAAATTTACTGTTTTAACTTTTAATATTTTAATTATTTTATTCTAATAGTTTTATTGCGTAACAAGGTGTCAAATTAAAACTAACCATATAAATTATTTTTAAAATCATATTTTGCAAATTTAACACATTAATTTGTTTTTTATACTTTAAGCTTTAAAATTAAGATTTAATTTGATAAAAAGTGTTGTTTGCTTAAAATCTTTCTTTATATTTATAAAAAAAAATACCATTGTTTTGCCCTAATTAAGTTAACTCTAGCACACGATTCATTGTTTTGTCTAATTTCTTAGAAAAGAGATGCTCTGAATTTTTGTAAACAACAATGAGTCTAAAAATAATAGAAACATGATAACAATTTCATTTCCTTCTTTTATTTGTAAGTAAATGTTTGTGTCGCTTATCCTTTCATGTAAAAGATTAATTTTAAAATTTGTAAAAATGTATGTTTGTCATATAAAATGAAATTAATTGAAGATCAAAATGTATCTAAATTGAACCGCCTTTGTATTGTCACAAACACTAAATGCTCGTATTTGCTTAAAAATTGACGCTGAACGATTTGTCCCTCATCCTATTCAAATTTCAATTAATTTAAATTAATTGAATACAATTTAATTTGATCACCATTGTCATAAAAGAATGACAATATTTTAAATACCAGCATCGATATGTTTATTTCTTATTTGAATAAATAACATGTTATTTGGATTTTAATTCTAATATCTATTTGATTTAATAGACAATGAACAAAGTGCTCGTAAGCTTATCACCGTTTATTCAATTGTTTCAATTAAAAACGCAATCCCACTGTTTTCCGTTTTATCACAAAACTTGTCGATGAATGTTAAGCGAATTAAATTCTTTATTGAGCGTAATCAACTAAGCAAAATTTTGTCAAACAATTCCATCTAAATTAACCTAAATTGAATTTGATGCGGCTCAAACCCCTGCCAAATCAATTACGCCAATAATCAAATGAAAGGACTGAATTTCGGATCACGAGCTCCATAATTTGGGCTTCAGTTTGGAAATTCAATTTATGAATTTATTAATATTATTGTGATATTAGATCATGTAGCACGGAATAAAAATTATCTCAACTAAATATCAACTACTATTTGGAAAATTCAAATTAATCTTGTATTTTGGAAACTTTATAAAAAGTTATTAATATGTAAATATTGTAAAATCAAGTACCTGGTATCATGTACACAGTTTCAAACGAATTAATCGCACCGGGGGTAAGAACTTATAATTTTTCGTAAAAATACAAACTTTTTAAAAGTTGTTTTGCAATATTTTTCTTTCAGATAAATGTAATTCTTTTATAATTATTATCAACGAACAGATGTATAATAATTATTTGTGCTAAATATGATTATTATTGAAATTTGTTAGAAATTTATTTTATTTAAACGTAAACCTACGTTTAAATAAAATAAATTTCTAAGAAAATAAAGTAATCGAAAACTCTTAACACAGTGGAACAAAAACGCGTATAATAACAAAAAAACATTTATTTTATTAAGGAATCTTATTTCGAAAGTACATGAAATCAATAATTTCTACAGCTATATACTGTGATAAGATACCAAAATTAATTTAAAACACATAGATAAAAGCTTGGATTATGTCACTATAGGTTTAACGCCTAATCCGAGATAGCAAAAAGCATTCGTTTAGGATTGTTAAAGCGTCACAGACTCTACTGAAAATAAGTACAAGTGTAAATATAATCCTCTATCGCCTCTACAAACATAAATCAACATTTAAAGCTCTATAAGTATGATTTTTTTCAAACCAGAATAATATTAAACGAATTAATTCTTCTAAGGAAGATTCCTACTAAGGAATTGCGCCAATTCAGTACAATAAAACTATATTACACATTTATGTATATATTACAGATTATATTATGATATCGTACACAAGGTACCCCATCTTCCTTATTTTGAGTCTTACAATAAACATAAACGATTGAGAAAATGACCCAACTTAATACAAAGTCAATATATTGGAAAGAAGCCCATGTGTTTAATAATGCTTACCGACCGTATTTTATGCATTTTATAAAAAATTAACATCTATAAAAATCGGTTTAATTGAATTCAAATTCAGAACTTCTCAAATTCAAATTTAATTTTATATCGTTTTTTGTTTCATTGCCTGATTCTATGGTGTAATGAGCTGGTCACACTGAAATTTACTTCTCGTAAACGAACCGCCCCCATTTTAAAAATCCAATTTCCCAATCAACTGTTATGATTAGGTAACGAAATTACATGTCTATGGAATTTTTGTTGTACTGGCTATTTTGTGCATTTTTCAAACTTAAAATAGAGCAAGTATTAACGGCTCAATGACGGTTTGAAATTTGACACGGTATCAGCAAGTACCGGTATGCCTCCTGACTTTTGAGGGAATCTCATAATAATAATACGATCGCCACAAATGTACTTTGACAAGCAGTAAATTTTCTGACTTTTCGGTGTGACCACTGCATAAGAGGTAAACTATATCTTGGCATCTCTTACTTGCACATATGAATTATCATTCGTTAACCAACGCCGGTTTAAATTTGAATTAATTTTTATCATTTACTATAACCTCAGTTAATAAAAAAGAATTCTTAAAAGCACTTGTAATAGAAAAATCAATTTAACAGCACAAATATTAGTACCATAATATCGATTTTATGGAAATAAAATCGTAAATGTAATATTTAAATAATATTCCTTTTAAAGTTATGGGATTAACATTACAATATGACTCTACTGTTTAGAGAATATTAATACAGTCTTAAACAAACACTTGTCATGCAAAGTGGAAATAACTGACTAATGTTTTTTAAAAATTTTTTTACAGCAATACTTACTTTCAAGAATTGAATCAATTCTCACGATTATGGAAAACTATTAGTAATAAATTAATGAAATTATCTGATAAAATTTAAGAAGTGAACACTATAGACTTAATATCGTACAAATATAATAAAAGAAAATTTTACTCGTATGTACTATAATTTACATATTTGATTTTATTTTAAACAGTAGCAATAAAACAAAATAACTTCTAATTACAATTTATGTATTATGAAAAGAGTAATTATAATTTTTCGTTATTTAGTTTTTGTCTTCTATGTTTTAGTTTTATATTGTTTATTGATTATTATTTATATTTAAAATACATGGTTTCTTATATACAGTTTTAATGCGATTGATATACGAGTAGTATTTTTTTGTAATATTCAAAACAAACTCAATTACTTAGCCTCTCAAGAGGTTTAACAAGTATTAATTTCACGAAACAATAGAGCTTATATGAGGATTCAAGTGCCAAATTTATGAGTCTCTTAATTCAATAATACCTCCAATTTGGTTAATCTAATTAAATTCAATTAATATTCGGCTCAATTATCTAATTTACTGTTTATTAGCACGAATTTGCCTTTTCTGACTCTCTCTTTTTCTCTCTCGTTTCTTTTCAGCTGGGGCCGGCAGCAGCCGCCGCAGGACGAGGCATGTTCTGCTACCATTGTCCACCATCTCTGCACCCAGCCGGACCGCATCCGCCTCGTTTGCCCTCCCTCGACTATCCCTTCGCCCCCACGCACCCATGTAAGCATAATTATTGTCTCGTGCGCCCCTCTTCCAATCTAATCTAATTACACGCAGTCCATTAATTGATGCCTTAACTCAATTAAGACCCTGTAATCTTTTCCGCCTAATTTACGCATTTTGTTGTTGAACAGTACAAATTATTTCATTTGATTATCCAAACGAATATTTAAACAATCATTATAAATTGAACACTAGGGTACGTGTTTTTAAAATGCACGTGGAGTTATTAAGACTTTTCTATCGTGTTTTATATAAGATTTTTGTGTAATTTAATATCGATAAATAGCCTTTTTTTGTGTAATTCCGTATCGAAAAGAAGCCTTTTTTAACACAATTTGATTCAGTAACGGTTTACTTTACAGCACAGAATGCGGTAATATTTCAAAATTTGCACGCAAATAGTCACCAATTTAATGAAATTACATATTGTTGCCATAACCAAATTTATTATTAAATATTTTAATTTGAAAATTTCATTGTGAGTTCTTGTTCCACAATTTGAAAAAGCCATTGCGAACAGTTTTAGCGTTCAATACATATGTAAAATAGGCTATTAAAGCACTCATTTATCTATTTTTACTCGCTGCCCTCGTGAAAATACATAATAAATTTGTACTGTAATAACCTCTATTTTACCACTTCTCTCGAAATATACTGATTGATAGCAATAGTGCCTTAAAGAAATTACATAACATTAGTTTTAGGATCATAATGTAAAACGCAATTTATAATATAACTATCAATATTTAGAAAAAATATTAATAAGTGAAAATGACTTGAAATCTTAAACTTGAAGGTAAGAAAAAGAAAATTATATCAGTTATTTGGAAGTTTTCATTATTCATGAAAACAGGCATAATATTGAAATTTGAAAAATTTATGGGATTGTTTGAGATATAATATACGTGGTTTGTTTGACAAAGAATAATATTGAAAAACTAAACCGTTTAGTCGTAATATTTTATTATTCTGCTTTTGGTTTTCTAATAACGGAGTCGAATCCGTCCAAAATTTCACTACAATAATTTAGGTAATCACGAGTCTCACAAGTCACCGTAAATTGTACACATCTTCTTTCGGGCACTATGGGGAAGTATTTGTCATGGTTTGTCATATCAATGATGAAAAGTCATTTGGTTCGTGATTAAACTTTATCAAACATTACTATGAAGATTTCATATTGTGTACTTGTTCCAAAAGTGAGAAAACGCGGCACGCTTTGCCCCGAGAGATGTATCATCACCAATATTCGTCCAGGATAAGAACGTGTAGTAAATTCAAGTATCTATTACATATCTTAGCTATTTAGGTTCTGCTAATAATCGTATATGATCCTTTTTATTTTCACTTTATCCTCCTTGGGAGCCGTTGTCAAGGCATTTAGTAAAAGTATAGAAGATTGTTATAACTAAATAAATATTCATTTGATAATAACGGTATCAATCGACAAGAAGGCTTTTTTACAATCCACATATTTATATTGTTGTCTTTTTTCATATTGAAATGATCTAAAAATACTAAATATTTGATTTTTTAATAATTTAATAGCTATTGTGAAAGGGCTGTTCATCAAAGAGAAAAAATTAAATTATCTGAGTAAAAGTATCAATATTTCTGAAATTAAATTAAAATAAAATATTAAATTATAATACAACTGCAAATAAAAAAAAATAAAAGAAATTAATAAGCTACACTCTGAGGAATAACGGCAAAAAAATTGACATTGAAAAAACATTACCTCGGATAACGTTTTCTTCGGTTGATATGTTATTACTCTAATTGCATTAATTCAATTGACGAAAAGCAATTTTCGTCGTAGTGCAGTCAAACTTTTAGGGTAAAACACATTCAAATTTGGCTGGTAACTTAACAAACTCTATTTGAAACTGACTCAAATTGAATTACAGTCGTGTACATGTGGAAGTTGGTTCGTATAAAGTGGATGCATGGTCAGGAATAAGTCTAGTCTAGCCCAATTTGAGCGAATTGTGGCGAAAAGTTATGTGGAGCATCCGATGCAATGCCAAACCAGAAACTCGATGGAGAGTTTCCCGAATCCAATTACCCTCTAGCGTCGACATTTAAGCGACATCCCCAATTTCAATCTTTCTTTTATGGTGTTGAGTTTTTCAGTTTTTAGTAAGATTTGAAAGTTTTTATAGATTAGAAAATTTCTTCATAAAATTATTAATTGAATATTTTAATTATCAAAAAGGAATTTCATTTATAATATGAATCGGTTTTTAGTGAAGTATTATAATATGTAATGTATTGTCCACACCCTTTGAATTTGAAATGAATTTTTAAAGTAGATCAGACAACAGATTTTGTAGAAGATAAAAAATTTCATGTTTTGGTGGTACTTACTTACAAAACGACGTTCTAGAATAACAATGACGCATTTGCAAAATTTAAAATTTCGTATCGATAAGATCACTTCAGAACAGCGTTAGACTCTGTTTTATCGATACCTAGATTGGTTTTTTTAATCATTTCGTAATTAGTAACAAAGCATCAGTCCACTAGTAAACATCAGAAATCAAGAACGATAAAAACAGTGGAGAGAACTCGGTAAAAGTGCTCCACAGAAGGCAAATACTATCAAATCGATCCGAAATGATTTTTTTCTCGATTTTCTTTGGAGTGTAAGATATGATCCACGTGAATTAGTTTGGAAATACCAGAGCTATACCATGACAAAATTTTAGATTGATTCGACTCATAATTACAAAATATAAAGTGATAAAGTGATCTTTAGTCATGAGTTACATTTCTTTCATAGAAATTGATCCAAGAAATGGTAATTAATCATCCGTATTCTTCACACTTGACCCAGTATGATTATGTTCTTCCATCAAACTAGAAAAATTCACATCCTGGATTGAAATACGAGTCTAATAAGATAAGATTTCTCTCGCTACGAATGCCTATTTCGAAGCCGTTGCTTTCAAAAGCAATAAAAATAAAAGTACAAATTCATTCTAGTTTAAATTTAGGCAGTAACTTATGCCAAAGAAATTCTTGTTATATTTTTACACGACAGTAAAATAATTTTAAATTAAAATTTTGGAACATTTTCGGCATCCTGCACACCAGATGCCAAACGTGAGAATTTAGAAGAATTAGTCACAAACACATTTAAAAAGAAGAAATCGTTCTTGGGACCCTAGTAATCTATATGAAATTGAAAACGGGATTGGTCTTAATATCTAAGAGAATGTGGTAAATGATAATTAATTCATTTTGAAATATTGATATCATCGGGCATGGAGGCCATAGATTTATTAGACCACTCTCGTAACTGGCATTTGACCATGAGGAAAATACCTCCTGTGGGAGTTCTGAATGGAATGGTTATGTCCTTGATGTGTCAATGACATTTTTCTGGTTGTGCTGCATTTCACTTTTTTTTTAAATTTTAGACGTTGTTATTCTGGAACGTCGATATTTATAATAAACTGATTCTATTGTAATTTAACAAAATGGGTTTTTATAGTATTTTTGCTCTTCCCCTTTGAATACCAAAAAATTCCAAAGTCTGAAAAGTATCGAAATTTCAATTGAATTGGATTGAAATTGGAATCATCAGAAATCAGAATAATTGAATTGCATTTAAATAAATCTTTCGAGACTTACAATTTTGCCTTTCGTTCCCTCGTTTCTCTTTTTGTATTTAATTCGCCTGGGATTGGCGAACTGATCCAAATTGAATTAGCCGAGGAGGCAGAAAGGAACGTTAAAAATTAGGGCACATCACGGCTAATTTGTGTCACTTGTCGGTAGCCTGTCTGGTGCCATTTAGGGAATCGCTGTAGGAGGCAGCATCTGGTCGACTTTAAAAGAAATGCGTAGGTTCGACAACAATTTTCCCCTTTAATCTAATAAAACTCAAATTACACAGATCATATTTCAAATTACGTAAATTGCGCAAATTGTTCTCTTTGTACTGATTCTCAAACCAAAGAACTCTCCATGGAAATTCCATGAACGATTCGAGAATCTCGTGGACTATAAATAATAAATGGCAACCATTTTTAGCCATAATTTCAGAAATGCGCTCTTTATTGGCTTGCTTTCATAATCTAATTTTCGATTTAAAAATATTAAGGACACAGGTTCAACACGGTTTGAAATTTGATATTTCGCTTATTTTGGTTTTTTATAACGTTCGTCGGTTTTGTGTGAGGTTAGAATAAATACTATCGTCAACATTACTATTACCATATTTCATTTCATTTCAATTTAATTTTCTTTGTTAAAGACATTGCTAGCCTATTATGCCAAAAACGCTCAAAAACACTATCGTTTCTTAGAGTCACGCGTGTTTAGTAATAATCATCGAACGTGTTTGATATACAATTTAGGTATTTTTAAATTAATAAAAACAAATTCATTAAATTCAAATTGTTTTTCATTCGAAAAATCATTTATTTGAAAGTAGAATCCATTATTATGCGCATTTAAATAAAAATGTTTAATTTAAATTATTCAATTCGCGGGAAAACGAACTGACAAGTTCCATTTTTTGTGCGCTCCTAAGAAAATAAACTTTTTAAGTTAAAATCTACAACCC
>JXOV01019197.1:0-11417 GCA_001014945.1 Clogmia albipunctata | reverse complement strand
TTGTCAAGCGAATAGAACTTTTGGTCACAATTTTTCAAAATATCACGACAACCTTGCACTGTATCACTGATATGCCCGTAATAACACTCATCATTTAAAACACATATAAAAGCCATAATCAACATTTAAGAAGAACTGTACTTTTTGTCATTTAATGTGAAAAAATGTGAAAAACTTGATTAATAAATCATGGCCTACTTTATTATAGAGACTTGAAAAACATAAAAATATATTTTCATTCTACGCTATTACGAATTAAAATTATAATTTTTAATATTTGAGTTTTGGTACAAAGTATTAATTTCGTGTATTTACACCATTTGTAATTGGCTGCGGGTATTGAATTATACTTTATTCAATAATGTACGTTTATGAGGAAATTCATAGAATTATATAGAATTGTATAAAAATTATTAGAGAAATCAATAATTGAACAACAAAAATCCAAGCTGCAATAGTTTATATATTAATTTTAAAAGTTTTAAATTTCTTAGGTACTAGTTTAAAATTTGTACGTATTATAAAAAGTATTTTCATTATAAAACTTCTATAGAGCTATCGACAAGAAAATAAATATTTGCAATTCCATTACCGGGGATCGATTGAATTTATGTGTGTGTTTTGCATTTGAATTGAAATGAGGCAGAAATAAATAGGACGACGCGCCAATGGACTTTGGATTATTTGCTATTGGATCGAATTGAGTAAACAGCTCTTTAGTTTGCCGCATTTACTTTTAATCTTATTATTGCATTGTATTTAAAGATTATTTTCCAGTCTGCAAATTACTGCAAAGATTACCCCGGCATTGAAATGGGGAGAGCTTTGCTCAGCACGATTTATTTAGAGACAGCTTAAAATTTGGCAAAACTTTTGCAGCTTAACATAACTCTTTAATTATTCACTGTCCAGAGTTTTTTTTGGCGAAAAAACAGTGCAGGAATGAGAAGAACTGAAGCAAAGTAATATATTATTTGCATTTATTTCGGAAGCCTGCCCCACCAAAACTGGGAGTCAAATTGGACTTTCAAAAAAAAAATACTTGCCTCTATCTCTTCTCTCCCCGCCATCGCTCATTGTGGCTGTGTTCAATTTTTTTTTGCAAATGGAATCTGAAAAGAAAATAAATTAACAATAATGAATGATCATAAATCACTAGGGCAAACTTTTTTCATTTCCACTTTATTTGGATTTTAGTTCTTGTTGTTTCTGTTCTGTTTTTCATCCCTCAATCTCCCATTTGGCTTAATCCATCCAAATGAACATTGGAACGAAATAATAATAGCTAAAACAGATATAATTTGATATTTGTTCGTTATTAGATCATTTTTAATATTCTGCTTTTTTGTTTTCAAACAATTTATTGCCTGACAGAAAAAAATACGAGTATCTATAATTTGTCTGAGAAAATTTTATTTGAAGATTTGACTTCTTTACTTTTTTTTTGATTTCGAATAAATTAGTCCAAAAACTTTTTAATTATGGAAATTATTTCGATTTCAAAATAAAGCATCATTTTAAAAAATTAGGATTTTGAACAATAATTGTTTTTATTAAAATTTTCTGGAAATGAGATTTTATAAAAGTAAAAAATGTAAAAATTTTAAATTCCAACATTGAAACTAAACGTAAAAGTTTTGATGCACATAAAATATAAATAGATTTAAATTTTCTTTAAAAGTAATCATTACAAAATGTATAATATTTGGCATCCGCTCTTTAGTATAATGATTAACTCATATGACTGCCTCCTTAAATGCTTCATTTCCATTTGTGTATATCATTAACATGGTCAAAAAATACTACTATCGAATTGTAAGGAAATGAGTCATTATTATTCTTGGTACGATAGGATATATTTTTTGTTTTCATTTTTTTATTTGTTTATAGTATTGATTATTAAATAACTGAATCTATAATAAGAAAACTTATCCATCACAAATTTTATTTTCGTTTTTTACAAAAATTATATACTATTGTGTCCAGTGCCAGTATAATTTGAAATTTTGAAATCATTATTGTTATTGTATTGATTTGAGAGATTTGACAGAAGAAATAAACGTGATTGTAGAGTAAAGTTATAAATCGTGTTTTAAGTTATTTAAATTGACTATTGTGGTTAAAAACCAGTACTTTGGGCTGGGAAAGTCAGCCCGGTACAATACCATGATTATTTTTTTTATTATCGATAGGGAATGACTACCCAATGTGCTTTGATTCAGTAATACCTAAACGATACTAATTTGGCATTTAAATTGATGAAATTTATTTCTCTATTGTGATTTAATTATCAGCCAATTGAAATAAAAATAGCTAAAATAATCAAGTGATTAAAAGTTATGTGTGGAAATTTTGTTCCTGTGAAAAAAACAGTAATATTATGAAATTTTCTAGAATTGAAAAATATTTTTTTATTTATTTAATAATAATTGGCTGGCACCTTTAAAAGAGCGTAATTTTAGAATACTGCATTTTATCGATTTAGTTACGTAATAGTTATTTAATACAAATAAGTCGATAAGACAAGACATTATTAACATAAAAGTCAGTAGTGCTTTAATGAATTCTTAACAGAACAAATTTTAATGTCATAATATCAATTTTATACAACTTCAATGCATAAATAATTTGATATTAAAATCAGTATCAGTAGTAGTATCATTATAGGCTTATGGGCCGGTGCGGCCCATACTTAAAACTCCCAAGTGTTCAATAATGCCTTCTACAAAAACTAAATACAACTATAAGTAACTCTCAAATTCAAAAATCAGACAGGGAGCGACTTGAAATGTTTTCTTAGTAAGAATTACTTGTAACTTTAATAACTTTCTTAATGTCATCTCTGTCGAAAAGTAATTAGATAAAAGATAAGGCATTACACCCACTGTGCAATGATGATAAATTTAATACAATCTAGTCCTTTTTGGCTTGAGTGGGAATCTAAATGATTCATTGTAGTCACAACCGGTTTTATCCTCAATACAAATACTACAGCAACAATGAGCATGTGAACAAATCGTACAACCCAGTTACACACAGCCAGACACACACACGCCCCTGCCATTCAATTGAATTCAATTCGCAGGGAGGAGAGACAAGCTCAACTGACTTTGCTGTAACCAAGTCCCAGCGCCAGAGTTTCAGATAGAGATCCGTCTAGGAATGGGAAGCGTTTCTATTTATTGTTTACTAACCGTTTAGCAGTCATTCACTCAACTGTTGGCAGCAATCAAGCCCTCCACATCCAGCGCTCCAACGATACCAAAAGTGGTTCAGCTCTACTCACAGCTGACGTCGTCGCTCCTCCGTACTTCATTCCACTCCGCTCAATACAGTAATCTGAAGCATAATACCACGTTTATTAAATTTATATAGTTATGGGAGCCCCGCTTTGAAGCTTGAGAGCCTCACAGAAGCCCAGATTTTATTCATTTAAATAATAATAATAATCAATTATTGGTGTTTCACTCCTAGACTAACTATTGTCTGGACTAGATCCAATCAGGATTCCAAGAAACACAATAGATTCGAATTATTTATGATTCATCGGGGAGAGGTGTTTCCTATTTACCTAAACGATGATATACTATAATTAAGCAAGGAATTGATTTTAATGATGATTTTATTATAGCCATTCAAAGTAAACGACGTCATGAAATTGAAATACTTATAAAGGATTATTCCCATTTTAGTATCGCAATTTTCAAAGGGATTTTTGAACAATATAACGATGAATATTATTAATTTATTAACCAATATTTGGCGAAACTTGTCATTTGGGGAAAGAAAATAATAATAGAAATTGCTCTAAAAGGAAGGATTCGAATTGATTTGCTTTGAAATTAAAAAGAACGTTAATTGAAAAGGAAATATCAGACCTCTCTTTGAATTTTTTTATGTGGATAAAGTTGGATAATGAATATCGATATGGATAAAACCCAGTTAAGCAATGTACAAAAAAGTGTTGACAAGAAAATTCTCACTCTGAAATTGAACAGAAGCAAAAACTGGTTTTATGTAAAAGGGTAAAAAATTAAATTTATATTTTTTGAAAAAATGTAAGAAAAATAATTTAAAAAAATATTTAAAAACCTCGATTTTCTTGATAATTGTGGTAATTTATTTAAAAACGTCTAAAATCTAGTATAAAACACGGTCGATACGCAATATATAGCGCAAAGGCTCTCTTTAAAAAATTTGAAATTATCTTTGAAAGACGCGCTTTCGGTGAATAATTTGAAGAAGGTGAGAGCAAAACCGCTCTCATTCTGCTTTAAAATACTCTCTACGTTCGTGAATTTAAAATAGCTAAGCTTTAATATTCGATTGTCTTTTTGACCCAGTTAATAAATAACTATAAAATAATTCAAGTTCTACAACAAATTCAGCTCTAAAGGATAAAAATAGTTACTTTCGTTAAAAGTCTTTTACAATTTTTTTATTGAGAAATATTAGAAATGCAATATAAGCCAATTTTATTACCCTACAAATTATAATGAGAATAAAAAACACAGGTAATAAATACTTTTTATTTCATTATTCTATTTCATAATAAGGATGATCTGACAATTTATTTATTTATTTATTTTGAAAGCGAATAAGTCTCCAGGACCACTAATCGCTTTCTCATCTGACAATTTAAACCTAAAAATTTCTTTTAATTTATTTAAATTTTTGGGGAGAAATAAACGAATTGATAATTTTGCAAGTAATTATTTTCTAATACAAATATTCATACTTTCGACACTATTTTAATATAATAAATTTACGAGTTAAACTGAAATCATCGAAATAAATTTAAGTTTCAACAGAATTCTTATTAGGCATTTGTGTACTCGTAATTTAAGAGCTTCCTGTAAAGATAATTTTCGGTAGTTATATTTGAGGTTATTTATTGTAGTATTATTTTCTTTGAGATAAGAGGATTTTATATAGTTTTAGAAATATTTCTATTTATTCCTCCCTAACAAAAATACATCATAATTATATTCATTTTTACAAAAAGAAACATGACCTCAATTGCACGATTATTCTGAAACATATCTATCAATTTAATACAAAGTTAAAATTCATACTAAATTTTGTTATTGGCAAACAATGTACTAAATACTAAAACAATTTATTTCAAACTTATAACATTATTACATGAAAGGTATGAAATAATAGTAATAAACAAGGAACAAATTCACCTAGAGTGCGCATTCATTAATGCTTTTACTACGTCCTTCAGAGGAGAAGTTTAATTTTGGTGGAGTCAAACTTTCTACTTTTGTTTGCGCCGTTGAGAGCAGCCACCAGCTCTGGGATGATGCGGGCGGGATGCTGCTGCTACGTGTGTGTATTATGTTACATGGGGATTATTCGGTGTTTTAGCAAAACACTACCTGTCATCAATGCTTAAGTTTACAGAGCGCCATTTTTTGTTGCCATTTCTTTGTTTGCCGTTCAAGTGGCCGACTTGGATACGGTTGTTGACGTAAATTTATTGCATGTGCATATCACTTGCACATGTACCGTGTTCACGTCCCCCGGAAGCCGGCATTAATGGTGTCAAAATGGGGTTTCGGGAGCACACGGACTCCTTTCCGGAGCGGATTTCATTTGAATTATGTCACATTTTCCAGTGGTTAGAAACTGCTTTGATGTTGCGAAAAACGGGAAATTGAAAATGAATTATAATACTCCTTTTAAGCGAGACGTTAAATAAATTCGTATAAATTCATTCTTGTCTCAGCATATGCTCCTCAGCGCGAAGAGCGAGCTGCCTTATGTTCTGGAGGCAACCCGCAGACGCTTCCTGAAGAATTCGGTCCTTGGAGCCAACTGTTTCCAATAAAAACGGAACAACCCCACTTTGGTGCATTGTTATGCAATTCTGAGGATCCTCAGAAAGCTTCTCCAAAGCCATAGCTGTCGTTCGGTGCACCCTGGGATTGTTGCTCACCATATAACCTACTATTGGAGTCACAGTCTTTAATCTTCCTAATTCCTTCGTGTTAGTCCCATAAGGAGCACAACTGGCAATTGCTGCAGCTAAATTCTCTCTTAACATGTCGTCCGTGGTATGGACAAGCTCTGCCAGCATGTAAACGACTCTATGATCTGATAAAACAGCCAAATTGTCCTTATCCTTGGCAATTGTTGCTATAGCAGCACAAGTTGCTGAAAGAACTAGGTTATCCTTTGATTTTAGAAGCCCAACAACCAACTCTAAAGCTCCAACAAAGCTTCTAACCAACTCCCCTGAGTTGTTGGCGTTTTCAATGCAGGGACACAAAGCCCAGGCAGCAAAAGCCTGCACTCTGGGATTGGAGTTCTTCAACAAAGACCAGGTTAAACGAATTGCGTCCAATTCCTCCAACATCTTCATGCTGTCCCGCTCCAGGGCGCACTCTTTGATGGTTTTCGCACAATTCTCCAACAACGGCGGATGGGTGCTGTGTAGGAGGTTGACAATCGCCGGGAGGCCGTGAGACTGTCGCAGAATTTCGCGATTAAAATCAAATTTAACACATTCTGCAATGGCGCCGACGACGTTAGTTAAAACCTCGTCACACTCGTCGTTGAGCAGTTGGACGAGAATCGGGACTGTTTTCAGCACATCCAGCCGTTTCATGTTCGCATCACTGACAGCACATTTCCAAATAGCGCCCGTGGCAGCTGCCAACAGAGGTTTATTCTCGCGCACCGCTTTGTCCTTGATAATCACGACCAGGGGATCCAATCCGCCCGCTTCTCGTACCTGGAATTGACAGAAATAACAACAGAGGTTACACAGATTGCACTCGACTATATTTCGGTAATAACAAACCATATTCCTGGCCACTGGATCGTTGGCGCATTTGAAGATGGCTGAGCTGCACTCCATTTTCAATTCCAAATTCTGCGAATTGAGATGGTTTACAATGTCGGTTATCATCCCTTCCGTGGTTATTGCAAGCTGAAAGCTGCTTAGAGAGGCGCACTGTTGAACCGTGCCCATGATTGGCACCACAATGTCCACGTGGACGCTCTTCAAAAGGCGGGCCATCAGCGGAACTAGACCATAACGTCGCATCAACTCTTTATTGTGACGCGATTCGGATAAAGACCAAAGTGCTTTGGCTCCTGCTTTGGACATGTCTAGCATCTCCTTTTCATCCTCGCTCAAGTTCTCCTTGGCGATTTTTAGAAACTTCATGTTCACGTCCAATAAATCAACCAGCTGTGGGATGCCGCCACACTTCCGCACGAATTTCCTCGCCAGTCGAACTTTGGCAACGTTGGCGATGGTTTCGGCGGCCATTGTCTTTAAATCTCGAGCTGGTTCGGAGAGGATGTTGACCAACATTGGAATGCCACCCAAATCGACAATGGTTCGCCTTATCTCTGTATTCTGGGAGATCTCTGTAAGCACAGAAAGCGCTCCAAGACGACATTTTAAATCGTTGCTTTCTAGTAAATTGACGAGCACTTCGAGGCCTCCAATGTCTTGAATAGCCAGCTGGTTGATGTGTGTCGTCAGGTCATGATCTTTAAGACAGCACAAAGCCACAATGGTCGCTGTTTGATTACCTGCCTTGATATATTTCACCAGTTTCTGAATGTGCCAGTATTCAGAGGGTAAATCCGCGCTTCTTGACGTCTCCTTCCACCGGTCCTCCTCGTCGGATAGGGAATCGACTTCAGTAGAGTCCGAGTCCTCGCTCTCCGCCTTCGTCTGGCCACGGTTCGCCGCCTGCAGCTTATTCGGGCAACTGGTCACGGACGCGTTCCGGGACTGTCTCAATTTATTCGCCGGCCGTGACGAGAGACGTGATGACCGCACTTTCGACATTTTCCCTCCTTTTTCCCGTGTCGACTTCAACCAGAAATGATGCTATTGATCAAACGAGACACCCAGTCCAGCCAATTGCCATAGCAACCCCAGTCCAGCACAGGATTTGTTTAGCTCACTCTATTCCTCCTCTATTTCATCCCCCACCCACTCACTCTTAAACTGGGGATTTTGTGGTATTCGATACGCTCCCTTTATTCCCTTCTCCAAGTGGCCAAATACACAACACCTGAACATATTTCACATCTTCGGTTAACCATTTCATTGACAGTTATCACTGTTTGTCGGAAAGCCCTTTAATTACATTAAGGTATTTGCTACGACACCACTTAAAACATATTACTTTTCAACTTTATTAAAATTAAAATATAAAACGTATATCTAAAATAAGTTTATTTCGGTTTTGATCATTTGGATTCTTAACACCTTGTGATTTTGTGACAATTTTGTTACCAACTGTAATAACAACAACCATTGCATTAGGAATCGAAAATTATTTAATAGTATCCTTTAGACCATTGATTAAATTGAAATGTTATATTTTAAAATAGTTATTTGGGCCATAGGAAGGGTGTGAATTGTTCCCTCTTTTAAAGAGGAATGCGTATAAAATACGAGCCGATAGGCGAGTTTTCGATCTTATACAAGGTTAAAAAACGGATATTACACCCACTTTCCTTTAAAATTCAAATCAAACAAATTTTTAAAAAATATTTAACGTGACAAAAGCCCCCCTATTTGAACGGTTTTTAGGTACTTTTAGACCGTTAGAACGGCCTGAATTTAAAAAAAAATACTAATAGGCCTATCGAGAACGTGTTCATAGAATAGTCCAGTGTATTGACTGTCCTTGTCTCTTAATGGAATTATTGGACTAATGCTTTATTAACAAATACAGAATAATGAAAAAAAAACTTATTTGGAGATCAATTAAACAACAACAAACCCTGAACTGACGTAGTCCCTTCGATTCCATATTGCTCTTTTCAATTATTTAAATATTTGACGAAACTTTCTCTTTTCAACATAATAAAAACAAAAGTATAGATCCATTTTTTGGGCATTAACAATTAAAACATATTTCCCTCTACATTCCAGTAAGGAACTTGGGGTAGTATCAACCTCAACCAACGGGTGTTAGACTTTCCATGACTGTTTATTTATTATTATTATATTATGTTTATTATTAGACCAGTTGAAAAATGATCGAACCTACGGTTTCCGAGGAGGCAGATGAGAGTGTTACCAATTCGGCTATGGAACGAGCGGGCATAAACTATAGTATATATATATGTGAGAAAATTCTAAACTGTAAAGAAGTCCACTTGTAAATTGATAGCAACGTCTATGAAGTGTGAGATTTATTAGACTATTTCTCGTTTTGTTTTTAACTTTAATTTATTTTCTTGTTCTTTTGAAAAAATTATATTTATATGAATATAAATAAATAAGAACAACTGGTGACGACAACACCAATTGTTCGAATTTAAATGGGTTTACAAAGCTTGGATGGAATACATAAAAACGAATTTAAACCGGATCTTTGTAATACAAGTACTCTGCTGCTGTTCAAAATGAACGGATACAGACGAAAAGTTATGAAAGGGATGGTCTTCTTCATAGTATGTGTGTTCTGTTTCGGTGGCAAAAACCTGTCAATAAAAATAGCCTCTATATTGAATGATCAGCTCTGGTACTAATCACACCAGAGCAAATAATGATTTATAGAAATGATATTCAATTGTTAATTGAGAAAGATTGGCAAATGAATGGATAGGGCATTTGACAACTTTGATTGTGTTACCCAATTGGTTAGAGCTAGACCTTCGCAGAGATGGAAACATCTAAGGGCAATACGTCCAACTGCGGGATCACCTCAATAGAGATTTATTTATTTTATATAAATAAATATGTTCATATATATATAAGGCAGATTGCTTTCGTTAGTTGCAGTATCTGAATAAAGTAAAAGAAAATAAGATCGTAAGTATTGTATCTATAACAGTTTTAAAATAAAAATTGTATTTTTCTTTTAATACATAGTGAATATATAATGAATGAGTTGATTGAAAGTTGTATAAAAATAGAATAAAAAAACGATAGAATACCAATGAAATAAAGCTTCATTCGAAAGGAGTTTTGTTTAAATATTTTAATTAAAATATTTTTGTTTCGATCTAATCTACAATTCAAGTCCTTGAAGAAGAATCCGATTGACATGATTACCACTTGAATTTTCGGGAAATCTGAATACCCAACGGAGACAGGTTAAAAAGGGACAATCATTCCGAATTTCAATTCCCAGATAAGTTACAAAATCGCGTCTGACTTTGATTGATAGCCATATCGGCATCAGATCGGAGAGGATGGAGATGGGATGGAATGGAAAAAGGGCTGTAAAAGGGACGTAAAAATATTGAGCAAGGGATCAGTTTGTATTGATTGTAAAGCAATCGGAGATACAGTTAAATAAATTACCAAAGTTCAAATGGCACATCTGGTAATCGTTGAATACAGCCCAGTAAAAGCTCTGCAAAACTTATTACAATGAGCAGAGGAGGCCCTTTTATGATTTCGTTTAGTTATTTCCATCATTGATTAATCATATGAGAGAGAACATACATATACGTAGCGAGGAAAGTTGAACAGGAATCAAGATGCTAAAAGCTCCCTAGAGATACCCCTGGAGGAAAACACTTTTCGGAGGAAAATTGGAATGATAGCAGAGTAGAGAAGAGAACCGCATCCGAAACCCTTTTAGACAAATTTCAATTCCCCTAACGTTGGCAAAAGTTCAAAGACGACGACGAGGACGACGGATCCGACTTTTCGGGAAATGTCGGTCGGTCACTCAAAGGCACAATCCGGTGACATAAATTCTCGTATAAAGCCATTGCCGATGCCAATGATGATATGAGGTGCTCCAGAACTTTCAAATTGAGCCCGCTAAGGGGCCATGTAAACTGATAACCGCAATTTAACCACGCACTTGAAAACTTTATCCCAGCAAAACCATAAAGGTGTGTCTTCTCTCTAAACAACTTTCAAGTGATATTGCCCACTACTCGAACCTATGCTTTTTAGAAATAGCACCATAGTTTATCGCCCCATTTTCAGCCTCTGATAGATAAAAGCTTACAGTTTCCTTTTTGGATAAATGTTATTAGGGTTGTTTTGAGGTTAAAAAATATAAATTCAAACTGTATATTTATTTCTTATTTCAGAAATGTTTTCAATCGCTGTATTATTTTAATAAATGTTTTGGGTTACTGACTATTCTATTTTAAGCTAAGTTCAGGTCGTTTTAAAACATAAATCGTTTAACCAAACAACATTATTAAAAAAAACTTTAGCTTTTGTATGGGGAACATCATTTCTTATACATTGTAACTTAATTTTATTTTTTATTAAAAATGGAAATGAACAATTTAATCCAGGGCAGGCATATTTAATCTTAAAATTATTTAGATTCAGCCACCACTTAACAAAGGTGATACATATATGTATTGTAGATAAATGATTCTTATAGTATTAGATAATGACTCATCTGTATACTAGAGCACTATTATCATTTATTTTACATTATTCGAAGGTGTAATAT
>JXOV01019192.1:337-10718 GCA_001014945.1 Clogmia albipunctata | reverse complement strand
ATATCATGTACAATATTTACTAATAACAATAATGTTTTGTATAATTCTTCATTAATCGTCCTCTTCTATATAATAATTCTCAGACGGTACAGCGTTTGCCGGGTCGGCTAGTTTATTGATAAAAGCAATATTACAATACGATTGATTGTTAACAATATAAATTATTGACAAATTGTTTATATAAATACTTTGAACTTATATTTATTAAGAAGCAATATTTGATTTTGCAACTCCAGTCGTCGAGTCGAGAGTATGAGACGGGGACTGGTTGCATTGCATTTCACATAATTTTCAACTACTAATAGTACTTTTATTTGTTTCATTATTAATGGAGATGAACGGGGGTTAATGATGGTAAAGGTCCTCACGTCATATCCAGCTCAAATAATCACGTCACCTTAAACTTTGAACGTGACATATATCAATTTGGCGTCAACAAGAGAAACCCCTTTAGACATATAATTTATAATACTCTAAAGTTTTTGTGAGACAGGTGAATTAGCAATAAGATTTATAAATCAAATGACTTATTATCAATCATTGCATTACAAAGTGATGATTCAAATTACGAGTACTTTTGGTGTTGTTGCCATTGGTTAGTCAGCCTTTTGTAAAAATAAATAATTTGATTTATTTAAATAAAAATGTGTTGCTCTGAAGAAAATCAACAAATATGTATTTTTTAGAATTGAAAAAAAAATTGGTAATTGTTGTGATAAAAATAAAATTACTGTAGATAAAAAATTTTTTTTTTCTANAATTTGTTAAATTTGCCAGTTCATTCAATTTAATTATTTTTAGATTTTATAGAAACTATATATATATGATGCAAAACTTTTTCAAAGAAAATCGTTCTTGAACGTCACTCTTAACCCTGTAATGCCCAATTTTTTTTATTGAATTGAAAAAATTACTGTAGATAAAAATTATTTTCAGAAGCACGAATCCGAAAAAAAATTTAAAAAATGCAATAATTGTAGATTTTACAGCTTCTAATAGCTAGTTTGCCTTTGCATTTACAGATCTTACGACCACTAATACCACCAACCAGACGCCTTCACCACTAAATTTACACTCAGCATAATTGAATTAGTTTTATTGCATATTGTTTTATTTGAAAATACATATGTATAAAAGTACACAACGTACATTATATATTAGTTTAACATCTGGTAAATTAAATATAAGTTTATAAAAATAATCATAGTTTTTGTATACTGTGACGGGCGCAGATCCAATGACAGTTTTGCGGCGATTACTTCTTCACGGCTTATTCGCTCCCCGGCTTTTCTCTTCTTCCCCTCGACTGGGAATGCGTCGAATAAGCACTTTTCATTTCTGCAAAGCGCGACGAGCGCTGATTAAAATATTATACTTCAGTCTGTTCTGAGCCGTAAATAAATTAACATCAACTGTCCGCCGCGAGTTTAATTTACACGAACACACACACAGAACTTTTGACTGAATTGATTAAACCCTTTTTCAGAAACAAATTGAGATTTCTATTTCATCGGGATATTAGAAAATCGGCGACTGAAAAAGGTATCGTATTCCGGTGAAAATTCTTTCCCGTAAGTATACATTATAAACGTAAATTGTATAAACTGAACCTAATTAAAAGACGTGAAGTGCAAATATTTTACAATTTTATTTTATTTTATCAATTTTAATAAATTCTCCAATTTCAAAATATTTAATGTGACAATGCTAATTCATCAATTAATTATTCCGTTATGGTGATCATTTATCTAATAATCCACAGTGACACAGTGATTGATGGAGTGAATACCGAGACGAAGAGACAGTGGTTGGTAATAATTTCGACCATAAACGGAAGCGTTAAGTAGGACATCATAAATTATTAAACAGAGATCCATAAATTTTCTTGTGCCATTAATTAATTTATGATTTTCTCTTTGTCATTTTGCTTGGTCTGAATTCCTTTTTATGGTCTTTACATATTTATAATTGAAACCCAATGGAAGGAAAAACTATACATAAAGTTTTTCATAACTTCATTTACTTCGTTATCGTTAGTAGGGTTCATGTATAATATCACGCCTCCAATAAAGATGGACTTGTAGTACGAATGATGCTTCTACAGGACATTTGCGTGTACAGAAGAATGAAGTGTCGTCAGCATATGTGGCAGACAATATACTAGTTGATTCAAATGACAGCCTTTAATTTTATAAAATGTAATAATCGCCGAACAGGGCGTGGATTTGTAATTAGTTGAAGTCTAGCGAATATATGTCATCAAACTCACAAAACAATTTATTAAATAATTCTCAGTGACATAAGCCAACATATTATACTTCAATTTTGGGTGTCACGCTTTCCTTTAATCACGATCCAGTTCAAACTAAATGGAATTCCAGTCAATGCTTTTTTAAGCCACATCATAATTGTGTATTAATCGAAATATAATAGTTATTTATACAACAAGGTCGATAAGATAGGGCATTATTAAACACAAGGGTTGGTTTAAGCCACGAGCGTAGCGAGTGCCTTTAAGAAGGCCCGATTGTTTAATAATGCTTATCGACCGTGTTTTATACAAAATTTTATGCATTTTTAAAATAAATTTACACAAAAATAAAAAAAATAATTATTTAATTAAAAAGTTCGTTAAGCGGCTCTGAAATAAAAATTTCAAATATTTTGCATCCATCTCTAACTCATATCCGAATATTTTGCATCTCTCTCTTACTCATAGCCGCGAGGCGTAGTTAAAAAATTTCCAATTGGTGGATTACTATATATATTATATTTTACTTTCAAATTGAAATTCAAAATATAATCGTTAATACTGGCTAATTACAGGTTAGCCCCACCTTTTAAAACTGACGACCATATAAATTTGATCGATTTCTTTTTCTTTATTATTAATAATTAAAAGAATTCTTTAAAGCACTTTTGCTATAATATCGATTTTGACAGAACAAATTTGAGTGTCATAATATCAATTTTAAGTTACAAAAATGCATAAATTTCTATATATGAAAAACTCAGATAATTACGTTATTGTTGAATAAACTTATATTATTGTTATGACTTCACAATTACCTGTATAAAGAATATATGTTTTCTTCCAGACTCGTTGCCAAGTCTCTCAATATAATTAAACTCAACACCACTGATTAGAATGGAACTTGGTATAATCGAAACGAAATTTTTAGCTTATAGTGTTAAATACATGATCGTTGACCTTGAGTTTGTCCCGTGTGTGTGTGAGCAGACAAATTCATGAACTTGGACCTCACACGATGGCCCGCTCAGAAAGTAGGGAGGACAAGGCAAAGACGGAATTGGGAACTGGATGATTCGCGCTGTTGTTTTTGTGTCGCAGAAAAACAGAACTGGACGATTATTATTTTGGATTCGAGAGCGATCAGTCGCAATTTTGTAATCATTAAGTTTAAATAAATAGTTTTAATTTTAAGTTTAAATAAGTGTTTTAAATAAGACCAAAGTAAAAGGTGGGTCTTAATAATAGAACAGAACTCTACTTTAATACAATTAGTTAGAGATTAAATATTTTCAACAATAATAGATGATTAATATTAATTGTACAACGTCACTATGTACACAATTATAAGAAAATCTATAAAAATTATATTAAAGAGGCTCCTTACTCTTTCTATAGTTTAACTGTAACAAATTCTCAGAGGCAATAAATCAATAATTTTCATTATTTTTCTACGATTTAATGTATTCCTTTTTTATTTGTCATTGTTTTCGCAAACCAACCAAAATTTTAAATTTGTTTTATGTACTGTCGTGCCTGAAATCAGGTTCGGCACTGCTCTTGCTACAATTTCTTTTATATCAGTGGTCATTCCTTTACGACTAGATTAACGATATTTTTATTTAATGAGAACAAAGTTTTAATATATATTTTTTTTATAGAAAGGCCTTTGCCTTTAGTAAGCTAATAATCATTAATTTTGAAAAATTATTTAAGTAATTAATTTTAAACCGTAAGTTAGAGAAAAAATCATTCTCACCTTAAACACAATCACGTATGCTCGAACTCACGAATATCTTGTAACCAAAAATGTCACTACATCCCCAAAAAATTTGACTAAATAATATGATGTGCAAGAACATAAATAACCATACAGAATATGGTTTTTTAAATTTTTGTGAAGAAAAGTCATTACTTAAAATAGGAATAATCATAAGCTTTAAAAAATTAAAAAAAAACAATTTCTGTTAAAATTAATAAAATTAAAAACGAAATTTTTTACATAAAATAAATAAGTTATTGTTATATGTTACTTTTCAGACAAAACTAAATTCTAAACATCTTCTGTTTTCTCAAACATTACCTCATATAAAATTTACATTGAACTCGTTACTTGATTCAATGAAAATCATTCAGACATCAATATAGCATAACTCACAATAAACACACGAGTACATCCCACTGTAAATAAACATCCATTTGACTAACAATACAAAGCTTACTACATAAATGGCATCAAAGAAATTTTCATATATTGCTATGTAAATTACATTATTAATGTGTACAAAAATGCTTTAAAGGTTCTCTCCTTTAATTAAGTTGGGATGTGAAAGAGTGATGCATTTGGAATGAGGGGAGAAAAACCGCGTTGGAAAACTAATATTATTTTTCGTTTTGTAATTCTGAAGTGAGATTTTTTTAGTTAGAATACTATTGCGCAAAGAGCAGAAGGGGTTTTTTAGAATTTGTCTTTAATATTAAATTTTCAAACATAAGAATAATATTCTCTTGAATTAAAAGGGCAATTGAATTTTCAGGTTTTAAATAAAAACAAAAAATCAAATTCAGAACAATAATCAAATGTATTATTTTTGAAATATTTTCTAACTGTGTAGAAATTTCAAATAAAATATCAATGTTGGGAAATTTTTTTTTTTAAAAATAAAACATATCAAAATTAAATAACGAGTGTTTCGATATGAAGTATATTTGGATGTTTTCATTGAACTCTTCTGTTATAGATTACTAATAATAGCCTTTTTAAATTTATTTATTTTATCTGACTCATAAAAAAATCAATATTAAGAAATCTATGAATTGAAACACCCCCCTAATTTTTCCTATTCCTCTTCGAACATTATAAGTCATCCAAAGCGAAATAGAAATTATTTTTTATTCATGTTATGATGCCTTTTTATGATTATTTTCAGGCTTTTGAGTTCGAAAGGATTTAATTGGGATCGTTCCAAATGACACTTCCAGACAAAGACTTGTATTGTAAAGCAAAACAACAATGTGGAATATCCGCTTTCATAATTCAATTGTTATTATAATTTAATTTATTCCATTTACACAGCGGGAATCTTCACATCCCTAAATTAAGAAAAAATTTTTGTTATTATTCATATTGAATTTCTATAACTGGCAATAATAAATTGAATAAATAAATTTTAAAATAGAAATCAATATTTGGAATTTATGTAATAATATAATCGATTTCTAGTGTCTGAAGATTTATTTTATTTCATAAAAATTATAATAGTAGCATTTCAAATTAATCAGCAAAAATCCTTGCTCAATTTATTTTACGCATTTTTGTCGCATAAAATTGAAATTATGACACTAAAATTTCTTCTCTCAAAGACGTTTTTACACAACACGTGCTTTTTCTTTATTAATACAGTGCGACCTCCGTGAAAGAAATCCAACAAATTTATAAGAACATCAGACTCCTGTATGGTTTAACTGTATTTGTGGATGATTTAGAAACAAAACTGATTATTTTGTTTTTAAGTACATCGTTTTAAAATAGATTCATATATAAGATTTCTCTTTTAAACAGAACATCACGGACTTTTTATATACAACGAATCAATTAAAAGATCGACGTGATATTTCTTATGTGCGAGTAAAAGAAACAACATAAAGCTTTCTTCATCTTCACATGGAATTAGAAATATAATGTGAGTGTGTTTTGAATACGGTTTGTTTCTTGAGAAAATGTTTTTGTTGAGCCATGTCCAAGTGCGCCAAAATATATATATATTTTATTGCCGCTATTGTTCATTCGCCGATTCCCACCTCTTACATTGTGAATTAGGCTACGAAATGGTGATCTATTTGATGATCCATTACGATTATTTTCAGCATTTAATCTTTAAAAAGTGTTATGTTAAATTTAAATGTAAGACGTTATAAGAGTTTATAGCCTGATTTTCAAATGTTCGCTTTAAAACAAAACTGTCAGTCTGATCTAGTAAAAATGTTAAAAGTTAGGGTCTACAAAAACATTCTACACAAATAAAATCAAATTTTCCTAAAATGTGTGTTTTTACTATGGTAGGCTGGATCCTTTGCAATTGACATGTTAACTATTCTCAAAACATTTTGGATTCCTTACTTTTCATTATTAGAAAATGGAATTAGAGGCACACCAGATTTTCTGTATGAATATATTTTATTGTCTGCTATAATTTAATTTATTTATCTGCCTCTGTGTCCTAGCGGTTAGTACCCTGGACATCCTCCTCGAGGTCGTGAGATCAAATCCCGGGCGGATATTTATCTAGCGCGAAAAAGTTTCCATTTGTGTGTATATCAATAACATTGCGAAATAATATCCATAGCAAATTATAAAAATAAGCGATGGCGCAAACAAATAAGACTACCCCTAGTTCCGTCGTCGGAAAAGTTTATTTATTTTTTTTATACTTTATTTTATTAAAATTCAATTAGAATTTCAAGCCGTGAAATTTTTTCCAAAGAATCCGTCAATCAAATTCCATCATCATTCATGAAGTGTCTAGAGTATTTAAACTTTGAGCGAACGTGAGAATTTGATATAAATGGATTTTAAAACTTTTGATTACATTTTAGAACAAAAAAGTATGAACAATTTAGAAATTGATAAATTATTGCAAATAAATCGAATTTAATGGTTGGTATAGACATTATTTAGTAATAATTCCAAAGAACTTCTTGAATTTTCTAATATTGTATCTTCGCGTCATTCCTTCATTTTCTATCTTTTCGCTTTGGGGCATAAGCTAAAATAATTCCTTTTCCCATTTTGAGGACAATAACAAGGGAAAGTCATCATCTTTACGCGGAGCGAAATATCCTTTTACTCTGCTCTAGGCCACTTGTGTTACCATCGTGCTTATCACTTAATTTAATTTGTATTCGCTCAGAATATAATTACGTTATATTCTTCTTTTTTTTTTATCATGGCCACAAATTCAATTTAAATCTGGGAGTTATTTTATTTGCTTCCTATTATCCATCGTCATTGATTATTGGCTAGTATTTAAAAAATTTGTGTAAAAAATTGAACGATATTCACAAAAAATTTTGGCCATTATCAATGGCCTGTTTTAAATCTGACAGAGTGTCATTATTCAATGAAAGTGATACTCTTCCTTGACATTGCAATTGTAAATGCTTTAAAAATATCAAATATAAAAATCAGTTCATATTTAGTAGTTATATGTTACCTTATATGATACAATTTGATAAAAATAAACGTTTGATTGACTAATATGATAAGCTGTTTAATTGAATTTTCATGTTTCGTTCCAATTGTGAATTCAAAATTTAATTATTTATTTTGAAATGTGTCAATTATGCTGACTTTATTATGACGGCTTATGTTTGGTACAAAAAATCTGTTTTAATTGACAGCTGAAAAATTTAATTTGGTTTCTAATAAATCTGGTCAAGATTATTTTCTTGCACGAATTACTTTGTAGAGATTATATATATTTTTTAAAGTCATTTACTCTGCATGTTATCTTGAGAATATTACAATTCAACTTTATCTCAAACTCATTCTCTCATTACAAAAATACATTTAAAATAACTCTTTCATTACATCCTAATATTTATTTATACAGGGTTATTTTGCCAGACATATATTTGTCGCAAATCTTCTCATATTTAGAGAGTGTCAAAAATTTAATCAACGGACGACTCGGCGAAACTCGTCAGCTTTATTGTTATTCTTCTTCTTACAATATTCGCTACAACTATAATTTAAACACAGAATTAGAAAACATAAATGCAATTAATTGTCAATAAACATACAGTTTTCTACGCCTTCTACTGTCTTCGTCTATTGAACTCTTTTTGACCAAAGGAGTTTTATTCTAAAACAAAAGAATTGATTGACAAACCTCGTTTGCCCTGCTAAATACCTCAGTCCTCAGCTATCACGTAACTAGCCCTTTCCAAGCAAATTGGGAACCAATTGTCGCTATGGAAAGTCCACTCAATTAAGCTAAAAGGAAAGAAAATGCAAAGACAACGTGTCCCAATTAATTCCTTATAAAATTCAATTTTTGACCAAATCTCAATTACCTACGTTTTTTGTTATTATTCACGATAGGAATCTGAACCTACTGTTATTATTCACTATCTGAATCTGAGCCTTTCAAATTGAGTCCTTGATCACGGCTATAACTGAATTGATAAAACTCTGTTGAACACTCGATTTCTACTCACAAATGACGGGCGAAAAACAAAAAGTGACAAACGATCAATGCTAAGTAGATTGATAACCCGGAGGCGAATCGAAAACTGTACACAAATTGACAACTATTTATATTATTTTTTTTTACTAATTTGTTCTTTGTAATTTTTACGCAGATCATATTTCTTTAAATTGTAACGTAAATTGTCTCCTTTTCGGGTGATTAGGCAGTATTTCTCTGCTTAGCACACATTGATTGGTTGCAGTGCACTATTCGACTGTTCACGCAGATTAGTTTTTATTTTAGTTCAGATTAGTTTTAAGTTTTTATTCGCTTTCAGCAAACGACTGTACGATAGTTTCTGGGGTTCATACTGTTATAGGGACAGTTGCTTAGATGGCCGCTTTTGTTAAATATAAGACTTAATAAAAGCTTATGCCAGGTTTTCCGTAGACTATGATAGAGAAAAGGATAAGCCAGTGTACCCTATAGACATAACTGTTATCAATTAAGTTTAACTTTGTTGTTATTAAATAAAAGTTTTTGAATTTTTGAATCTTCAAAAAAGCCATTTGCGATGTGATTACTCGTAAACAACGTCGTCAAATATAGCTATAAATTATTCTTACTTCGTATTTGATGCAAAATTGAGTAATCGTGGCACGTTTTGTTGTGGATAGACGTCTCCTTTCCAATACTTAACTAGAAAAAGACTTATGTAGTGTTCCTAGATGTCTTTTAACGTATCAATCTGAAGCACAACCACGATTAATTGGAATTTGCCATTTGTGACAAATACTTTTAAAAAGAAGGCTTATATCACTTAACTATAATTTGTATGAATTTTACACCATTTAGAAGACCAGACAATGCAAAACAAGCAATTATTATTATTATTATTATTATATTACACAAACGCACTAATATCAATTAGAAAAGTTCTATTTGTTTAAGAAGTACTTTCCTTAATTGTATGTATTTAGACCTTAATTTAGTACTGGATTGTCTTCTTATTCTTTACTTCATATTTCGCGGAAAATATCCAATAAATATGCGAATTGAATAATTTCTTGTAAAACCTGGTTGAAAAATACACATAATTAAGCACTCGTGTCTATTAGAAAACTCATTTCATTCGTTAGAACTCTACTCGAGTTTAATTATGGTTCATTTTTACTACACGTTGTTTAAATAACTATTTAGAGCTTAATGATTAACACAAGTCTGAAATAAAAAAATTTAAAATCTATCACATTTGTTACCTTGTGTAGACCTACATGTCTTTATTCTGATTTTTTTTTATTTCTCCGCGACCGTAGCATACTTTGTTTATTTCGAACAAAAATAAATTGACATAATATAATTTGTCACATATTATGTTGTACTTTAAAATTTAGCGTATGTTTGAAATATAAAAGACCTGACAAAGTAACAAAAGATGTCTCTAGATTTTTATTGATGCTAATAATACTATTCTTTTGTCGTTAATATTTTTTTGCAATAAATCACTGTACATTGGTAAGTGTATGTTATTTTCAGAAAGTTTATCTGTGTGTTAAAATCTCTAAGAAAAGTACAATTAAACTTAATACTACTCCAAGGCCAAGAAGCATAAAAGGGGTTTGCATGTCGATAATTGTAAGAGCCTTTAATGAGTTGTCTTCTCGGTGCATGTGAAGCAATTTATTACTTATTATTCCATCTTCAGTATATTTGTACCATTTGTCTATCAAACCTTAAACAAATTATATTTTTATAATTTTATTTAAGAACAGTTTTAATTTTACCAGCTTCGTTGAAGAGCATCAATTTTCTATTGAATGATGGTAAAAGAGGCCACTCTTTCCTGGTAATGTAACTCACGTAGTAGTCCCTTGGACATTCATCGACTATATGGACTAGTGGACTTCCATCTGGAGACATGAATTCAGAGTTTATTATC
>JXOV01019188.1:0-11147 GCA_001014945.1 Clogmia albipunctata | reverse complement strand
AAAAATGATGGAGATATTGAAAGGACAAACACCCATTACCTACAATTTTGTGTACTCTTGTTTGTGAAATTCCTACAAAACATGATTAAACTGCAAAATAATTTAGAATAAAATCTATAAACTGCACTTTCTTGTCATTTAGTAAAGTGTTTAAATATAAAATAACAAGAAATGTGTTTTGAACAACACTTACGAAGTTAGAACTTTGTCGCACGCAATTGAGATTTTCATAAATATACTGTTCAGAAGTAAACATGTTCACTCCAGAACAGTTGGTCCTTCGAGCCGGATGATCTACATACAGTTCAATACTTTACCCAAATATCAAAGACANACAACAAGAAATGTGTTTTGAATAACACTGACAAAGTTAGAACTTTGTCGCACGCAATTGAGATTGAAAATATATTGTCCAGGAGTAAACATGTTCACTCNAAGTTAGAACTTTGTCGCACGCAATTGAGATTTTCATAAATATACTGTTCAGAAGTAAACATGTTCACTCCAGAACAGTTGGTCCTTCGAGCCGGATGATCTACATACAGTTCAATACTTTACCCAAATATCAAAGACAAACCCTCTGGCTGCTTACGCGTCTGATATTTTCCCTTTATATTGTCTGTCCAAAAGTTAAAAATTTACAGTAACAAACAATAATAATGTATTCTAATATTACATAATAAATTGCAATGTCATAATTCTTCTTATTATTAAATAATTAATAATTTAACAATAAAAATAAGTTATAAATTGTAATTAGTAATTAATAGCATTTAAACAAAACTGTCATTGTGGAAACTACAATAAAACAATTGACGTCAATTTAATCAAACCGTTCAAATAAATCAAACAAACAAAAAATGGAGCAAAAAATATCAAAACAATAAATAAAATTAACACAATTGTCATCCAATAACATTTAACGCTGATTGAATCCAACTCGGAATGGTAATAACAGAAATTGCTTCCGATTTACCCCATTAAGCAGTGACATTGACCATTAAATGGCCACTTCTACCTGAATCCTTGACTATTATCAAATTCACATCACATGATTACATATTAAGCACTTCATCCACAGCAAAAGTAACCTTCCTTTTCCGGTCAATACTGAAAGTGCCATAATAATATTCTTTTGGTCAATACTGATTGAATTCATTGAACCGTCAGTCGTCCTCCCCAGTCTCTGGTCATTAATCTCCCCCCATCTAACCGTCGTCGACTGACTGGACAGCATGTCTAGAGCCAGAGCCCGACTACACACAGGCGGCCAAATGACGAATAATATATTCGCACATACAGTGTGTGTCCTTCCGCAATGACAAACACAATCTCTACAAATCTCCACGTTCGGCCATGGTTCAATCAAGGTTAGACCAACTTTTGACATCGTGCAAAACCCCATTCAGTGAATTACAACAAAATTTCACCATCACTATTCTCTAATTCATCACCAAAATCGAATCACCGCAAAACAATAACCGAGCGCGCTTAATGCTTTTTCACCCTGTTTGTTCATCATCTATATATTACAGTCAATATTATTAAATAAAGTGAGATGTGTGAACGAATAGCAATGAACGCGAATAGCAAAAAAAATCCAAAATAACTACCATTTTAGAGACAACAGAAGCAAAAATGCTAGACGTGTATTTTTCGCGTTCTCAACCGCCATGCCATGCCACCAACACCACAATTGACTGACTATCCACCAACAAACAGTTCAAGCAAAATTCAACTATTCAAAGTGGGTCAATGACATGGAATCAACTTTATATACTCCAGTAATGCCATTTACAATTATAAAATTTGCGCTTACTGAAACAAACATCAAAATATCATTTTTCTGATAGATTCAGCTTAATTCAATTTGCATTTATAATCTATAATCTAAATCGAATTGTAATACAATGTACTGTTAATTGCATTCTGTAAATCTAAACCCCGACTAATTGCGAAAAATTTTACTATCTACAAACGGAAGTACTTTATTGGTGATAACGAGACACCTCAAGTGTCAAATAAAATCATATCTTTTGTTGGTCAAAACAAACATGCATGTCGGCGGGCGATCGGAAAACCCCCAGGTTTACATTTTACAACGACCGCACACATTTGCACATTGTTGGCATATTCAATATAATNCTACAAACGGAAGTACTTTATTGGTGATAACGAGACACCTCAAGTGTCAAATAAAATCATATCTTTTGTTGGTCAAAACAAACATGCATGTCGGCGGGCGATCGGAAAACCCCCAGGTTTACATTTTACAACGACCGCACACATTTGCACATTGTTGGCATATTCAATAAAATATAATACACAACAATGCCACAAATCAGAAACCAAATTCACAATATTTTGTGTAATTTGCGATAAGATAAATGCTATTTTAATTGCTCCCCTTGACAAACGATAAGCGTTCACTGGGAGAGAGATAGATATGCCAATGCTACTCATTTCGCCGAACGCTTATAATTTTCCAGACCCCTGATAACGGCACCTTTATCAAAATATTTGTCCCTGTCCATTTTGATAAGGGTAAGTTCCAATAAACAATAAATAGAATATTCAACCAAATTGAATGCAAAGCCTCTTACCATTTATTCTTCTGATTCTCCTCTGCCACAGCCATTCTATGTTTAGTTGTCTCATACACGTCATCGTTGGCGTGTATATGCATCTTATTGGACATTTGTCCTTGGGCCTCCAGTCGCCCCTGGCTCTGCTGCACCATCTCGAAGGAGCCTTGTGAGCCCTCGAATTCGGTAATTGAAAAACTAAATTTTTGACCGCCATTGCCATTTGCTGCGACCGTCGGAAAGAACAGACACTGTAACAAAAGAACAGAATACAACAAAATTAATTACAATTCATTCGGAAATGAACAGCATTAAGCTGAAGATGAAAATATCTCAAATCACCATTTATACACTTTAATATTTGCAAAAATTCCAACCTCGCGGTGAACGTACAAAAATACCATCTCTTTCATTCATCGTCTATTTCCATTTTCCAACCAACCACACACAATATCATCGCATCATTATTAAAAATCATTAGTACGGCAACACTTTAAATTTTTTTTATTGTATCGCCCATTCTCTCACAAATGCAATCATCACAATTCGCACATCTCTATACACTTTTTCGCATTTTATTATCTTATTCATGTAAGAAAGAATTTCTTCAATTTCATTTTTACAGCTAATTGAGCTAATAACAAGTAAATTGTAGACAATTCAAACTGGCTTTTGTAACCTAATTTGGGAACCTGTCAAATATTCAACCTTCCCTCTCTTCTCCCACCTACCTCTGCCAAGCGGCGAAAAACCAGTGTCGTCGGCGAAAGAATCCCAGGAATCCAGGTCATGAAAAGTACAAGTAATCATGATTTTGTCGTAGATAAGCAACAATTATTAAAATAGAGCTCAATGCATCTCGCTTATCAACCATGAGCAAGGGGGCGGCTCTGACTTGGCCTTATTATCTCCTTCACTTAACCTACAATTTGCAACTTTCTCAAAACTATGTCAATAGAACCAGACTCGCAAAAAATAGGTAAGTCTTTTATTAGTTTTTTAGACTGCCGCCGCGCGCGCTTATATTCCCCTCAGCAGCCTCTTTTCTTATATATTCAAATCATCATCAGCATCATTCAATTCATTGTTATACAATTTACAAAAAAAAACTACACACTCATGTCTCATTTGTGGTCTCTCTGCTGATGATGATGATGATGGTGAGACTGTAAACACACTTCCCATTTCTTTATCATTATTTCATTTAGCGTGGACAAATATACTTCACTACTATATAATCTCGTCTTTGTCGTGCTATTTTTCTACCCATTCTACTTTTGAAAAACGGCTTATTTCGCGCACTCATTCACAATTACCATAAAAAAATCCCCCAATTGCAAATACAAATCAGTGAAAATTTACCAAACCCAAAAAATTGACATCTCGCACACGACTTATAACAACATTCACAAACAAAAAACACACGAAAAAAATAAAAACTCGTTATTCATTCCAAACCAAATCTATTTGCTATAAAATATTGATGGATTTTCCCCACTAATACACACTCGATGGACAACATTTTACTGTATTTACCTTCGGTATTTTTTTTCACAAAACATGCAAACACCCATTTCGGGTGTAAAACAGTGAATCATCTAAATTAATGACGTGTCCTTGACATGATCCAATTAAGCCCACTTTTCAAAAAACAAACTTGGGAAATCACGAATCAATTTTCCATATTCGCGCAACTTTTATCAGCTTTAATTGCTATTGCTTTTTCCTAGAAATTCATAACCATTTGTATTCATAAAAGCCGGAGACTGACATTGTTTGGTCAATCAAGAAACACAACCATCTTGAAATATTTCCCACCCACCCCATCAACATTAAACTGATAACATAGTACCTTAAAATTTTAAACTTTCCACATTTTTTTACAAAAAAAATTATAATAACCACTAAAAGCCTCCCGACCTCTTCCATTTCAAATGTCGCCGTCGTCCAATTATAAATCTTATCAAGATAAAACTCATAAAAGATTAGGGGGGAATCTCCAATCCACCAAGAGCCAATTAATTTCGTCACATTGCTGTTGAACATGTGAATACTTCTCTCAAGCCACATGACTTTCGATTTAAAAAGGCAACGGCTGAATAGCTAATAAATGCTATTGAAATTAAATTCATGGAATCAGCTCAAATGCTGGAAAGGGCTCGTAGGTAATTTTAAATAGATTCCTATTTTCAAATTTCACGATCAACATTTATTAATATACTCGCTAAAATAAACATATCAGAAAGGAAAAACATACTTTATTGAAGCAAAAATAAAACCACAAAAACAGATTCCAAGAAATCTATTCACTTTTACATCGAGAACAAAAACATTTACAAATTTGGGATTTCTATTTTAAAAATTGATGAATTATGAATCAATGTTTTTGTGATTCAATTCACAATATTAAAGGAAAATTTATGTTGTTCCAATTTCAAGCTACATATGCATTAATTATAAAAATTACGCATAAATAACCAATCAACAAATTATCGATAAAAAATCAAGCTACGGAATGAAATAAAAAAATTACCATTCACCCCAGACCAGCCAATTAGTAAAACTATCAAGTAGTAAAAAGACATGAAATTTTAATTTAAATTCCAACAGGTTTGCAACTAAATCCCAATTTATACCGCCTTCATAGAAACAAGTAGCTTTGCAGCGCGGCTTACCACCTTTCTTCCTCTACTATATTCCTCTATCTCCCTCTCCGTCTCCATCTTTTCTAATAATACCATTTCAAATCCTATCAGCATTAATTAATCTTCATTTCTCTTCATTCTTTTAAAACTACTGTCTTACTATTTAGCCATATAATACCGTATATTTAAATATACATATAAGCGCGCACTTTTAAGCACCGTTGAAATTACATAAAAAAAAAATCTCTTTAAATTTAATCCATTTATTACGTGAATACAGCACCACAGTCCTCATCGTTAATGGATCAATGGGCGGGTGGTGGACGGAGATGGCAGACTAGTACACGCTATTAGAGAAGCCAAGTGCAAGTTGGACGACACACTGACCCCTTGGCGATGGTGCACAATCCGACAATCAATTTATTAGGACCACGACCAATTGACGACGACATTTACCCCCCAAAGGAATGTCTCTGGTGCTTGTTTAATTACCCTTCCAATAAACCCCCCGACAACAATTAATAAAAGACACGAATCGATCTCCACTCTCCTCATTTTCTAATCGGCTTACTCACTAACTAATCCCCCCCGCCCGAATCTAACTACAAAAACCCAATCAAATTCAGTCAATCACATCGATTCGATTTAACAAATGAATAGTTCGATCACAATTTGGCATTTTATTTGCATGCTTTTTACCACTAGTATAGTGTAGTAGTATTATTATTTATGTTGCTTTGCCCCGTTGTATATCGCCGTTTTCGAAAAAGTGCAAAACAAAATTAACACAGCCGATATAGAAAGTGAAATAAATTTACATTACATTACGGTTGGGTAATACATTTTTCAACAAAGCAATTCAACACAATTTTCTTAGCAAGACAAATGGGAAGTGTAGTGTAGTGTAGTACAGGCATACATATACAGTATATAATCGCAGCACCACAGACCCCCGTTACAGATATATTCGCGCGATCAGTCGATTTTTATTCAGATTTTTTTTTGGTTTTGCNACGGTTGGGTAATACATTTTTCAACAAAGCAATTCAACACAATTTTCTTAGCAAGACAAATGGGAAGTGTAGTGTAGTGTAGTACAGGCATACATATACAGTATATAATCGCAGCACCACAGACCCCCGTTACAGATATATTCGCGCGATCAGTCGATTTTTATTCAGATTTTTTTTTTGGTTTTGCCTCANAATACATTTTTCAACAAAGCAATTCAACACAATTTTCTTAGCAAGACAAATGGGAAGTGTAGTGTAGTGTAGTACAGGCATACATATACAGTATATAATCGCAGCACCACAGACCCCCGTTACAGATATATTCGCGCGATCAGTCGATTTTTATTCAGATTTTTTTTTGGTTTTGCCTTTATTATTTTTTATTCGCCTTGGTAACAAACAATACTTTTCACAGATTCAACATTCACATACCAATGCATTCAAACTATTGGCACTAACTTCTAAAGATCCACCACTCACTGAACCCGGCAATTTTCCTAAGACAATCCTCAAATAGCAGAGTAAATGATCTTCATAATCTTGCAATTTCTACAACAATTTAACAAGGAATAATTATCAGTAATTATTTCATTTAAATAATTAAAAAATCATAGATATAGGTCAGCCAGAATTGACACAAGGTCTTCAATTATTCATGACAAAACTCCTTCTTTAACGTCATATTCTGTACCAAATTATTCATTATAACACAAGTCATTGCAAATTTACCACACAGCTGTCATATTGCTTCGGACAAATTAAACGGACCGCTTAGCATTTTTATTATTTATACCTCTAAAAAGCGACTGTCGTGGCTGCATTGTATGGCCCCCAATATAAATCACTAAGAAACGGTCGCCACAATGCAGTCATTCACCGCCATTTAATTGAAAATGCGGAAATAAATTAAATTCCCTTGTAAATTATATAAAAAGTACAATTATTCATACAAATAAAAATAAAATTTGATAATTTCCAGGAATCAAAAGACAACAATACCTCGTAAAACCATTAGTTGCCAACAATTAAATTAAACTCATCTTTAATGATAATTACAAATGACAATTGTAATTATCAAAACAAACAAGAAAATATCTTAGATACGACTATTTTGCATTTATTTCTACATTAAAAATAGCAAACAACAACACATAGATAAAGCAATTATCGCTTCCATTTTTCACCACTTATTTTAAATTGAATTTCGAATTGCAATTTTCTACGATTCCTCAATTTATATGCCAATACACAGTAAATCTAATTTGAGTACAAAATTATAAAGCAATATACGCCAGCCACTTCAAATACTGACCGACAAATATTAATCTACTCATTTATTGCACAAGAAATTACTTATTACCTCATCTTCATAACTATCACATCATAACGTCCATAATATGGAAATGAGCCTCTTAACTGCCGGCAATTTATCGGCTTTTATGTTCAACAAATTGCTGTGCTCTATACACCATCGACCATAATACCCTATAATTAGCACATCTACTTTCTCAATTATCCCCCCGAAAAAAATAGACCAAAAAACAAACCAGTTTTCCCCCCAATTTTGTTGCAAAATTTATAAACTCCACACACTGTGTACAAAACCACAACCTCTGCTCCACATCCGGTATCTAAATCCGACAATTGTGTGGACAACTAATTTCCAACATAGTTGTTATCGATTATCACTTTTGACAACCTTGTTTCAGAGTCAACTCTCTCTCTCTCTTCAATTTGGAATACTACACACATCCACGAACCCATTTTCCTAATTACAAAACCCACATTCTTCACAATCAACCCTGGAGGAGCCGGAATAAATCACAACAATCCCTTAAATATGGACTGCCATAAATTACTCGTATATTCACTTCCATCTAAAAAGAGAAAAAGCGAGAAAAATACACCAATACAAAGATCCACTCCAAATGTTTATCATTATAATCTTCCAACCGTCTGGCCCCAAACAAAGACAACCCCACCCACCCCCAAACCCGGTCCTCCCAAATATCAAAGCTCTGTATAATTATTATTCCCTACTCCTCTTCCTGCATCCTTATTCCTTACTCATTAGAGACACCAAAATAAACATATTCAAAAGAGAGAACTTTGCCATGGGACATTATGTGTGCACACACAGAGACACAAACACTACATGTTAAATCAGGAAATGCAAACAAACCAACAGCCGCCGCCACACATATTTATTACTTTCATTTGAAATTATAAAACTATGTCTGTATGCCCGTAAATGGGAAAGCTCTTTATTCCCCCCGAGTTAATATAAACAAGCAAACATAAATTTATACACATTTTCATTTAAGCACAACAGAGGAGAAACAACACGTTGCACATTCTTTGCACAACAATGAATGTGACACAGGCACTAGAAACTTTTCGAATGCTGCTACTAAACTAAAATGAACGTACCATTTCAACCCCCTTATTCTCTCTTATTCAGCCACTTCCTTGCCATAAATGCATAATTCACAAAGTTCCTAGAGCCAGTTCTCCTAAAAAGATGATTTATCCAGGAAAACGTGTTTACCCCCAGAGCGCACCGCAATATCCACATTTTCAAATTACATCTCTATTCATCAGCTTAATAGATAGATGAGCTTTAGTTCTATATTTACGGAATATGTCCCTTTAATCCTCCTTTCATTACAAGTCATCAAAATTTAAAATACTCAAACAAATTCAATGTATAGCTTTATAATTAACTATAATAATTCATAAATTGTATATTATTATAAATCAATAATAAAGAATGATTAATCTTAAAATGTCAAAAGATGTTAAACTGGTAAAATACATAGGCACTCGTAGGTACTTAAGTATTGTATATGAAATATAAATTATTCAAGGTAAAATAATGGCACACAATAAACTTCGCAATAAAACCGTTACTATTTATTACCCGTGTAATTATTTTATAATCTTAAGTAAATAAAAATTATAAACCAAAACAATTTAAATAATTCATTATGTCAAAACAAAATGGCTAAAAGAAATTCGCACTCAATAACAACACGTTTTAGGAACATTTTGTCCCACATGCATAAGAAAGTAGACCTGGTTTGTATTTACCAACCCAAAGTGACCTTTTACATTATAAATTTAACATTACTTATTGTTAAAAACGTGTAAATTCAGACCAAGTTTGCTAAAATTGTTACGAATATATTTTCTAATTAAAAACATTTTAACCTGTTTGAAATAAATTTAAAAAGAAACCCTCTAGGAAAAATTCAAATTCCCAAAACTTTCCAGGGCAATAAATTTCCAAATCGCGACCTTTGCATCGCCAAGTCAGCCCTTATCAATCAGTAACTGCGACCTTTAAAAATCATAATCAAAACTCAAAATGAAGTTGAATTTGCGTCAAATAAATCTAAAGCACAGTAATATATGAACATTTTCTGAACATTCAAATAGTTTCAAACTCAATTCATAGCAACTTTGTTAAAAACTACTAAACAGTTATTTACAAAACAAGTTTGCCCAAAAGTTTGGTGACGTCAATTTTATCACATCACGGGCCCTATGCAACAAATAATTTTCGATGTGCCGCTCTTTATTTAGCTTCACTGAACAACGACCAACTGACAAGGTCTGATAAGAAGACGACGTCGACGACGACAACGATGACAACAACAGTGCTCTCAGAATTTTCACATAATAATATACACAAATACACAAAATTGATTATTACCCCGTGAATATTACGTACCAACAAAATGACGCACACACGTTCTAATAATAGAACAAAACCCACACAGTTTGCAAAACTCTCCAACCCCTATTTCAACGAGAGCATACCCACACACAATCAACAGCATCCCCCCATCTAGGCGGCATCGTCGTCGTCGTCTCTATTCATTCATCTCGGGGCAAACTCAAGTCCTATTCCTCTTCTCGTCCGTTCTCGCGCCAGTATTTTCTCCGGAAAGAACCGTCACCGAAAACCAACGCCAACATTTTGTCTAATTTTGGCCACGTTTCCGACGAAATCCTCAATCCCAACTCAAGATATATACACTCCTCCAAAAATATAACGGCAAGAAAATGAAACTTTGAATGGAATTATTTTCAACATGGCTAATGGAAAACGATATTCAGAAATCGTATTGCAAAACGTACAACGGAATTATTGTGTGTGGGTGGAGATGAGAAACGGGAGAAGACCAAGAGAAAATGTGAGCACACCATCCGTCCAGCAGTAGCAGCAGCAGCAGGTGTCTGGCAATGACGCTTGGATAATGGCTAAAGTTTAACAATTTTGTGTTCATTTGCCATAATTTAAAACCGCACACAAACACGTGTATACTTCTCATTATCACAAGGGAAATCTCTTCCTCTCACTCTCTCTGTGTACGACAATCTTAATTTATTCCGATTCATATGGTTGCCAAGTTCTAATCCACAGCCCCCTCACGTTCTAAAACTCATTTACCAACCCTTTCAATTTTCCACGAATTACGCCAATCATTTCCATTCGCCAATCCGCTTTATCGCTATCATTATTATCGTCGTATAAATTGAGAGATAATTAACCACCTTCAACTCAATAAAACTCAACAATTCCATTACTTCCAACTCCGCGCATCCACCACAATAACAACCCCCTTCCCCCATGGAGAATTGAAATTTTGCAAAACTTTCCTCTCTTCTGATAACTTTTTTATACTCATTCACAAGTCAGTCAGATTGTTTTAATAAAGTTCAATTAATATCCATCATCGTCCTCGCCGTAAAGAGCATCCCTATAACTACCCTTGACCTTCTCTAGTCAAATAAAGCCATTGAGTACTTACTATGTATTATTATTTTACTACACTTTTGCCATTAAAAGTTTCACCTAAATAAAATTAAGTACTTCATTCAAAACAGATGTAAAAAAA